>JAOXJJ010000002.1:4923634-4939840 GCA_025769935.1 Phoenix roebelenii | reverse complement strand
ACACAAGCATTAATAATTATACTTCAAGGTTTTGTGATCATCAAAATTAATCTTTAAATCAATCTTTGGGTCATCAGGATATTTTTTGTTGTTGCTACAATTGTCATTTCCAATTAGAAGAATGCTTATAAGCAATGAACTATACGCTACACAATGAGAGAGTACCTTCAAAAATTATTAATCTCTCAAAATGTGATGAAGGTGTGTATAGACAACCACTAAAAAGATTTATTAGTAAGGTAAGTGAGGATCTTTACTTGTTCAAGTTTTTATATCTAATTGTAGTTTGTGCTAATTGTTTAAAATAAGGTCACAAATGGTTAATGCAATCCATGGATTTCATTAGTCTTTTTTCAATTTTGTCAATTAGATACATATCATTTCTAGTAGAGTTTTTTGCATATATACTCCTCAAAACTTTAGATTTATGTGTGTATTCTTGTAAATTTTCAATTTACATCAATACCCTTTCAAATATAATTAGTTTACATAAATTCTTTCTTGTTAGCTATCTATTTGAACAAGGTCAAATTAGCTCCTTTTTTTCTGAAATTACATCAATACTACCCTTGAGCCTTAATTGATCTCCAATGACTAGATCCATTATTTCAAAAGGCATTTAAGTTATTTTGTAATTAGTGTAGGTTTAAACCATGATTAAATAAATGTAGTCACTGTTGGTTCCTGATGATACTTAATGGTTTGCATCCCCCCCCCAACCAAAAAAAAAAAAAAAGAGTATTTGTAATAAGTATGTATGTACACTTAGAATTTAAAAAGTATATATGCAGTAAAAAAACTCTTTAAAGCATGGTATGTTAAAGAAATAGATACAATCCTCTCAAACAAATATAGATCGATGCACTATATACTAAATACTTCTTGTGAAGACACCAAGTTGAGTTACATATAGCAGCAATAAAGTTCTATCATATCATGTTAAAGGGACATTAATAAACAACAAAGGAGCCACATGCATTGAGTACATACACAACGTTGTCCCTCTGTAGGTCATCTATAGCTTATCAATATGTTTGAACTCTTAAATTTATGTAGGAACCCATTGCAAACCTTGAAAGACAAAATTCAGGAATCAGCATTAATCCACAATCAATTTAGTCAAGCTTGACAGTCCTACATATTGTCTCTTTATTTTGGTCATACACATAGAGCCTTCTAATGAGATTGCTGGTTTGAAAAAAATAAATAATATTTAATGAAATCAATGTGCAGCAAGAGGCTTGGATGGAGTTCTCTTCATTTAGAGTCTAAAAAGATTTTCCCAGATTTCTAGCACCCTTCCTCTAGCTAGTAATTGCTAAGCATATTGGTTGTCAAATCTAATTTGACTAAACAATGGCACAATTTAGCACTAACTTGCAAGATCTTATGCCTTTCCATTGAAGCCTTCCAAGAATTAGTGGGTTGTTTAAGTCCAAAAGGACAATAAAAAGCGCACAATAATTTAAATCATTTTCTAATAGAACAATTACTTTCCACATCAATCTCTGTAACAGCATTGTCATGCAAGTCCTAATCAGCACCCACTTTTAGGAAAACTCAAGCATATGATACTAGAGTTTTCTTTGGTCTTTTGCTTCTCAGACTGATCTTTGAATTCCCCATCCTTTACAAAAGTTGGATTACCACAACTTGGCTACTTTAGAGCCATTTATGTTTCAAGTTGAAGAGCCATTATTGTAATTACATAAAGAATTTGATGGTAATCATCCATTACACTGCACATCCTTGTGCTAGACTTTATAGATCAAATTAACTTGCATCTCGGATGAAGGATATGCAACTTTTAGTGCTTTTCTAGGTTCTCCATTAATCAGAACTTCCTGAGACCATCTTCAATTTATTAAGAGAAGCAGATAAAGAGAGAGACCATCTTTTCTTTCTAAATGATCCAATCTCAGGTTCCTCCCTTCCCCTCTTTTTTGTAAACTAACCCTCTCCCCCTTATAATTTCTGTTTAACTTCCATGGAACGAAGATTCCATCTGCTTTCGTAGGTTAATGGAATGAAGTCTGCTAAATAGTTTATTTTCATGGTCGGATAGTTGAATTGAATGATTAAGCAATGAAATATTTGTACTTGAATTCAGGTTCTTATGTATTATTGATTCACAGATGGTATACTATATTGGGTTTGTGCGATTCAACATAATTTTCATACTGCATATTTGCTCATCTTCGAATGGAAACAAGAAATGATTTTTCAAGAAAAGCTACTTACTGAATCACCAGAAATTATCTTTCTGTTCAATTTGAATAAATATTTTATGCTTTAATATCTCATTCATACATATACTTTTTATCACTTCCCATGCATAAAAAAGGACATTTTATTCAACCATCTCTAAGAAACATAATGGAAATCAATTCCAGTAGTGATCAAGCAAACAAGGTTAGCAGTAAATCTTTTTGTCCTGTACTTGGAGCACTGCAGCCAGCTTCATTTGATGGCTCGATAAATAGTCATTCACAAAATTTAAGAATCATGCCATGTTTGATTGCTTGCACTTAATGCTTTTCCAACTTGTTCTTGTGCTCCCCAATGGATCTCTCAGTCACCTGCAATTGAAGAATTCAAAAGCACAACTAGCATTTGCTTTATTTGATAATTTTTGGGTACATAATGGCTTCATTTAAAGATGAGATTCAAAGACTTAGTTGCCTCACCATTACTTTAAAAAAAAAAAAAAAAAAAAAAAAAAAAAAAAAAAAAAAAACATTTGTTCCATTGAAGATGACAACTACTCCTTGCAAGTAGTTATGAAATTGCTTAAGTTCCACATCAGACACTAAACTCTGGAAGGAATTAGCATAACTGTGTTTTTGTTTTTGTTTGTCATCCAAGTGACTGAAAATGTACGGCAGGAGAGTTACTTCCACTTGTACATGTTCTAATCTCATGAGGACAAAATACACATTTTTTCAAGCACATTTCTGGAGGTTAGAAGTTTGTTCACATCCTTGTTGTTGGCCAGCATCATTTGATTGGTGGACCTTGACATATGACTTTAGGTGTTCCTCCTTTCATGTGAGGACCGAAAATGGTGTTTGATAACCAGTAACTTGCACGTTGCAAGAAGATAACTGGGTTTCCATCTGAAAATTGAAGTTTCACAGGATCATTGAGGCAAGTTTAAGGTGTGTTTGGGCATACCACAAAATTATGATACTTCATGGCACTTTTTTTAAAAAGAAAATATAAGTTATGATTAAAATATCAGGTAGCTGGTTGTGCAATTAAATTTCATAAATGTCCTAAAAATTGAAATTGGAAATTTCTACTTAAAGTTTCCAAATTCATTCTTCTCTCCTTGTCAACTTATGCCTCTTCATTTTCAGAATAGTGAACAAATGATCAATTAAAATTTCGAAGTCCTTAAAAAGAATAAAATCACGATCCTACATTTAGAAATTTCCAAATATGGTCCTGTATATTGATTATAGAATTTAATTTATCACAGATTTGGGTTTGAACCTGTTTAAACTTGAACTAGTAACTCAATGCAGACTTGACTAGCTCAGCTAAAACTTGAAATTAAACAAACACTCGTGCACAAATCATGGTCAACTAAGTATAGATTTATATGGCATGTCATGCATATTCGCACCCAAGCTTTATATTAGTTTTTGTCAACAAAACCATGGTTGCAAGTTGTTTGGTGGTGCCTACTTGTGATAGATAGGGCTTACTCTTCTTAGCCACTCTTAAATGGAGTATTAATGGATTTATTTCGCATACCATGCATTTTGACCCTTACATTACAGGAACCATTCATCTTTTGCCAACCCAATTATGATTAAAGGTCCTCAAAATTTTTCCGTTCTTATGCATTCTTAATGCGGTAGATTATTAAAGGACAAATTTTTAACATATATTGTCAATATAACTTATAGAATGTGAAATAGAAGTAGGATTGTGGCTACACTCTATGTATTGGCTGATAACAAATATAACATTTTCTAAATAATTATATGCATATCTACATGCTAAATGTTAAGTATATCAAGTATAGAAGCTGTTAGGATAGCCATCCATGTCTAAGATTAAAGCAAACTAAGATTTGGCATTTAAATATAGAAATATGGTGGTTAGATTAATTAGCTAGAATCAAAATCATAATAATATGAAGAATGGATACCAGACACCATGTGTTGTGTATTTGAATGTTTTATCACATGATTGTTTTACCATGAAAGTGATTCTTACACTAAATATTCAAAATAAGAGGAAAAAATTAACACAAACATTTTACAACCAGACAGCATCTAACACCAAATCTAACTCAAAACTTCATAAGAAACCAGATAGATTTCAAATATAATTTGGATCTTGCATGGATCAATCCTGTATCTGCTCCAAATAGAGTCTTCAGTAGTAGCATGCCACTTGACTGCAGAAAAGCTCAACATTTCCATTTCTTGCACTAGAATCTTTTACCGATCATCCGAGGCTACTTACACCAATTTGTTGTCCAAGGTTTATAACTATAGAAATGAGACAGTTCAAAACATCCTACTTGAATAGATACTGAATGCAAAACTAGTTCTAGAAGTTGCAAGGCTCTTGATTTTGTGAAACGAGTTGCTATCTACGATGAATTGTTCAGCATATAAGATGAGGATTAGACTACAAAAACAATCAGGTTAAGTAAAATTATAAGCAAGGTGCTCCTCAAGGTAAGCCCAATGAGACGCCAGTACACCATTAAATTTTGATCCAATATACAACAAGCCAGGGTACCCAATGGAGCAAAAATTCAAAATCTGTTCAACAGAAGTTCAGAGGCTCCTAAGAAAGCTAACTTATCAGTACTACACCTTTAAAGCACCTGACTGGTAGAATGATAAGTCTCATTCCACTTATCTTGTGGGCTGATTAGGTAGTAGGATGCCTAATTTGGCATATGCTGATAGTGGCATCATAAACATTCAAATACGCGGAGAGCAGGATGGATCAAACATTTGGTGCTACTTGTGATGATTATGTATGCTTGCATCCTCTATCAAGGCCCATTAAGGGGGTAACCCAGTGCACAAGGCTCTCACCATTGCAGGGTCTGGGAAGAGTCAGGTGTACGCAGACTTATCCTCGCACTTATCCTCACGTCTAGAAAGGCTATTTTCATATTTTGAATTAAAGACCTTTACGTCCACAATGGAGAAATCTTACCATTGCACCAAGGCTCACCCTCTCTATCAAACCTGATCAAACCTGACTGATAAAATTCATATTTTATCCGCTTGAAACCTGTCATGATTGTGAATTCTAATTTCTCACCAATACTATATCCATAAACACTCATCAGTTGACTAGCACAGATTTCCCTGACTAAAACTATTTTTCAATTAATTTAAACTTGGCTAATATATGGCTTCAAAAACATGCACATCAGTTGTGCAAAATAAAGGGGAAATCATTGTTTAAGAGCTTCCATTCATTCATACAAAGGAATTTACAATAATATTCCAAATTGAGTAAAACAAAGATTTTTAAACCAATATTATTCCATCAAAAAGTATATTGTGTCCACCAATTCTATAGTAAATGATGAAGGACGATGAAAGATGAATTATTTGATAATGTAAAAGAAGGATCACATTATTGGAGCTTGAGAATTAATAGTATCTGGAGTTGGTGCCGCTTGAAAATTAACACAATGGTGAGGTTTCATGAAATGCCCAAGACCAGAGTACTGCAAGATTAGCATACCTATAAACAGGTCATCCAAAATTTACTCTTTGCACAGGATAAACCTTGCAATATCATTTAGTCCAGCCTCCCTATAACATTCAGCAACTCGATCCACAGCCTTATCCCAGGTGCCATCAACTGAAGCTAAATCTAACAAAAATGCAGCTTCATCAAGAGCCACCTGCATTTGGAGAAACCTTAGGTCCACAATAATATTGCAGGAATGTTTCATCCCATAATATTTCTTGTATATGATAAATAGAAGATACTTAGCAAATAACATACCTGTTCTGGTGCTTTTCCTTTCTTCAGATCTTCCTGCCTACCCTCTTCAGTCACTTTCTCCTTTATATACTCGATTTGTTCATCCTCCCATTCTGCAATCTCAGCAGCTTCCTGAGCAGGAGAAGCATGCAACTATAATCAACCCTAGCTCGAAGAACAATAAACTGATTTGTTAAATCGAATAATGGTATCTTTAAAGTTAGAGCAGTCATACTTGGTATGTACAACCCAGTGTCCACCATGGTGACTTTAGTGCTCCCCGGGCTGCATCTTTGGCTTCAAGCTTACGCCCAACCCTGAAAAGACACATTGAGAGACAAACAGTTATGTAAATATTTCTGTGGAAGCATTTACACAAATTTAACATTGAACACATCTTTGTCGATTATGTAGTCAGAATCTTTACGAACTTCAGCAAAAGCACTGCATGGACTATAAAAGGTCGTCCAAATCCTGGAAAATGATTCCTTGTATAGAACTCTCCGGTAACCAAGGCAGAAACCTTTACAAGGAAAACTGATGAATATGAGGAAACACATTCAACAAGTAACATAGGAGTCTTATCAATAAATCACAAAATTTAAGGTCTTACCTGGTCCCCTTTCTCCAAATGGCATGATGCTTTCCGCTCTATAAGATCTGGAAACAGTCCAACCTGAAACAAAAACAAAAATATGAGAGGACGTCCAATCACTGTAAGCAGTGATTTTTCTGTATACCTTCTTCAGCAGATAGGTATCAACATCAGCAATTCCAGACTCCACAAGATCACCCTTCTTATAAAGCTTTCTACCAGCATCAGATGAAGCATCCCATAACTTGTCATTACTTCCTTGATAGTTGCTGGCATCTTCCTCAACAAGGATTCTATGAATAAATTGATCTACCTACAACATTGAGACAAAGAAGATGGTGGACCTTACAAATATGCGTTATACATTCAGAAAACAAATTGGTCATAGGTTACTCTTGAGAGAGAGTATTAAATTCATTTATTTAGGTAGTTGTACAAATGAAAATCTAGGTTTTACTTAATATTCTCTTACAAATCATGACATTAGATATCGTTGTAAATTATGATGATATAATTTTATCATTTAAAGTGTGCTTGGTGTTAATGCAGTTGATTTTTGGTATATGGAGACCTCTTTATGAAAGATAAAAGTATTGGAATCATTATATGACCTGCTCTCATATTGGACATCAACCTTTTTGAATTTTGCCATATTCGTAAACATGGTGATTTTGTCTAACATATTACCCAAAAGACATATTACCAAGCACAAATCCTCTCTTTAAGAAATGTCAGTACTTTGACAGTCAAAGATCATGCAATATCATAAAATAAATGTTTATAATAAAGCATGCAAATTAATTTAATTTAATAAAATAACACATAATGGCTCATCACATCTCAAAAATTTGTTCTTTGTCATCTCAACAGAACTCCAGAGCAAATGACCAATTCTGAATTGATGATTGATCTATGAAAGTGGCATTAGACTTGAACATGCTGAAACCAATGCATGTTGAGGAAGAGTGACCTTTATAATCTGCCTGAAATCATGTGTCTGGTCTTCCATAACTGAGTCTGTAGGGACAATGTTATGCACAAAAAAAAAAAAAAAAAAAACACACCATGTCATCTAGGGTTCTGTCACTTTGACCAATTAGTTGTCCCTTAGATATGAAAGCACCAATATGAAGCTTGTTTCTCATCATTTAAACTATTTCTAAGACTAGGGGACCTAGTTGCATGAGCTAAGACTGATTGCCTGCCAATGCATAACTGAACTCATCTTCACAAAATGTCTAGTAATCGATCAGTATGATGGCTTGACTGTTGTTTTCTGGTTTGCAACAAATGTTCGTCTTCACTCAGAGAATAAGTTCAATCGGTCCATGGTTGAATAGGAAATCTTGCAAATATACCAATGGAAGTTAGACACAGTGCTCCCTTGGTTTGCAGATCTTACATTCTTTGCCAAAAGCCAGACCCCATGCTTATGAACTTCCACAACGGGCATCTCCATCCTACAGCATCAACAAGAGCATGAGCATTATAATGTTGGGGGACATAAATTTAAAACAGAATTCACAAACCAGAAAAAGAACTATTGAGGACAAAAAAAGACATGTACTTGCCCTGGTGGGGATGTTGGCCATCTAAGTAATGATGTCAAAGTACCTGTTACCATGCCCAAATTAAAAAAAATGTGTAACACAACAAATCAACATCAAAAGATGAAATCAAATATCAAGAACATTTAGCAATTGTAAAAATAAGATTTGTGTCTGAAACCTGATGAGCTTTCTGATAGTGGAATAACAAGGGGAATCAATCCTTCCTTGGCTCCAGGAGAAACAATTGTTTCACCTGTGAAAAATGATTTAATTTTGAAGAACAAAATATTCCATTCTACAGTATAAACCACTAGAACGTATTGTCTTCAGAATATTGTCATCATAGGACATGTGAATGATTTCTTGTAAAACTAATAACTAAAATCCACACCAACTACTCCAAATTATTGAATTTATTCATGAATAGCCATCAACAGACATTGCTATCTAAATACATCATTATGCTATTTAAGAGAAAAACATATCATGAAACTGAAGATTTCAATTGATTAGATCAAAATTCTGACAATTGATGAAAAATAAAATAGTTGAAAGCAAATGGTGCTTTCTGTTGTAAGGCCCATTCATCTTCGAACAAATCCATTTCTAGAGAAAACTTACAACTTGATACAAGTTTGAATAATATTTGATTTTCAATAACAGGAAGTAACATAATTATCTTTGGTAAAACGCAAATTCTATTCAATAAATAGAAATAGGCAAAAGAACAAAACTGTAGCCTTTACAGAAAAACAAAAGATGAATATACCAAAAGTAGCCAAAGAATCCAAAGAATTAAAAAAAACTATGTAAATATCATGGCCACCAAACTGTTTCCAGCCACCTTTGGTGCTTGATGTCAATAGAAGACTAAAAGGCTATACAGAGAAAAGATTTGGTGCTCCTCTACTCCCACTAACATCATTTCTGGCAGCTTTTCCACTACTGCCATTCAAACTTCGATCATCAGTCATAAAAGCAAGCACACCGTGAGCAAATTAAGACTTTAGAGTGGCTAATGATATATATAAAGTGACTGCAAGAACATATTCCAAATCCTTCACTGTAAGCATTATTAAGAATGCACTCAAAAAAAAAATCCTTGTCCTTTTCTAAAAAAATAAAAAAAGGCTTGTCCGCCTTATAAACAAAACCATCTAGAGAACATAACACACACGTGCATTTATAAATTTTTGCCTTCAAGTCAAATTCATAAGCATAACCATAATAAACAAATCTAATCACACAGACATATTTGCATTCAAGTCCAATTCAGAAGCACAACCATAACAATTAAAAAATTATCATAATTTTTTTCACGGATAGATACCTAAAAACCCCATCAATCATGAAGACTTCTAAAGACTTCACCAAGAACAGCCTTCATGAATGCCAATTTCTAAAAATATGAAATCCAGGAAAATGAACATTTTCTTTTGCTCTTTAACTCATACATGCAAGATAGGGCTTGTCCATCAAACTTAAGGTTTATCACACAGATGACATGTCATCTTGAAAGAAATATTAGTTAATACTCTACTAGCTAGTAAAACTATATCAAGGCATTCCATATCATCTTTATCTTCAAATGAAACAGAAATGAGTTAGTTCATGATATAAGAAAAATCTACCTCATGTTAGTAGGGTGTTGAATAAGCAAGTTAGTCCATATTATCTTATCTTCAAATAAAACACAAATGAGTTAATTCATGGGATAAGAAAAGTCTACCTCGTGCTTGGAGGATGTTCAACAAATAAGGAAGATGCTCAGGAGGTCTTGTTGCAGCAACATCTTTAATGAAAGAAATATGATCTGCATTACATGCCGCAAACTGTTAGAAACAAATTTTATTATAGGTAGAAAGAATTCGCAACATGACTTTTGTCCACAGTCTGAACAAACTTCCACACCAACTATAGGGGAATAATATCACAAGAATCTCACTCAAAAATGAAATGATAACATTTGTTTACATTAAAGGAGATAAATGAAGTTAGAAAGATATGGCTACAGTACAGATGCAACAAGCTTAGCTCAAGTGAAAACATCATGCACAATGCCGTGAAAGATGAGTAAGCATCATGCGGGGAGAAGAGAACAAAGTCCACCATGCATAATAAGTTGGTACAGAATAAAACATAATTCTATGACCAAACAAAAGCAGTAATCATCTTTTTCTATTTCAATAGCATGATATTTCTAAAAAATAAGGCTTATTCTTCAAACTTCTGTTATTAAATGTTGATATCTTAAAGTCAGGCCTCCATTTTCCTAACTCAGGATTTAAACAAAAATTTACAGTGCTAGACATTGAAATCATATTGATAAGGAATAATAGCATATTGTAAACATCAGTTGCATACATTCAGTCTTTGTGATTAGTCTCTTCAATCTCCTAAACAAAATGTCGACGCCCTCTCGCTCAAGTTCTGGAGAATCAGTCACCAGAAATGCAGAAAAAAGTCCCAAAGAAGATGCATTGAAATTCTTTTAAGGAAATCATTTTAGAAAAATAGAGATAAAGGACAAGCACAGTCTAACATACATGAGCTATCTCTCTAGCTTCCCCAGCAATAAATTTGAGTCACTGGAAAGAACAACTTTATCCAATTACAATGAAACTCCAGAAGGTCTAGAAATGTGCCAAAACATAATACTCCATCCATGCAGAGTTCATTTTTAAGGATTGATAGTATTCATTGGAGCATCACAAGCAGCAATCTAGTCTAGCATGTATATCTGTTGGTATGTGTGTGTGCGTGTGTGTGTGTCAGTTTTAGCATCAAAAGACAGGGAAAGAGACTTGGTTTTACATGGCAGACAAGAATCTCCTCTAAATTATCAGTCCATTGGTTTTACTGGACACGAAATGGCAGATATGCCAGTAACAAAGAGGAGTCTCTTCAGAGGCATTGCTAACATCAACATAGGTCCAAATTGACTCCAATTTGATTTCTTTTATATACCATCCTATCCTTGCAAAAGAATCCAGTTGCAAGACAGTTCAAATGGTGAACATTGTACCTTCGAAGAGTTAAGCATAATGAGGGTGCACACTACATGATGAACAAGTGTCTCAAGCTATGGAGAATCAACTGAACAATCATATGATTATTATACATCGTACAACGAATAATGAGGTTACATGGTGGACAAATTTTCCTGTAAGTATCAATATTGTAGATTTTCTAATATACATAAAAAAGAATCTTATTGATGCTGAAATCTAAAGGTTGACTATTTTAGACTCAAAAGCAGGATTTTTCTTTTTCTTTTTTTCCCATAATTCAAGAATAAGAGGAACTCGATTAAATTAAAAACATATGCAGTCGTAGCACGAATTAAAATGTGGGGTAAAGAGAGGAAGAGACTCCGAGAGGACTGGAATAAGAAGAGAACAGGAGGTGGGTACCAGAGGTGGTGGTGCTTGGAGCGGTGGTGGTGGAGGTGGAAGGAGAGAGAGAGGAAGAGCTTCTGATCCCGGGTTTGCTGCGGAAGTTTGGCAGCGCGGAGGCGAAGGCGCCTCTGCTCGCCGTTACCATGCCCACCCTCATCCCTCCTCCCTCTCTTTCTCTCGCTCGCGCTTCTACGATTGTATTATTTTCTGCGGTGGTGGAACAGGGGTGGATGAGAGCGAAGGATAAACCGGACTCAATTGGATCTAGAATATTATTTAATCAATTTATAGTTTCGGTTGATTTCGGATCTAATATCTAGATTCGATCCGATCCACTCCACTGAGTTGGTTGGATCAGGTTGGTTTGACAGTTTTATCTTCGAGATCCGATAAAAAAAAAATATTGGGTCGGATCTGTCTGGATCAAATCCAGATTAAGCACTGGGAAAACAATATAGAGAGAGAGCGTTGGACGTTCTTGAGTCAAATATTTTTAGGATTGGGGAGTGTGGATCCATGCTAATATCCAAATTTCCGTATGGGTTGGAAAATTGGATCCAATCGAGTTAGGGTTTGGATAAGGTCCAGAGGACACCCAATCTATTTGTGGCCTTAGTTTTAACCTGATCAAGCTCCTGTAAGAGCATGTGAATAATTGAATAGGTTTTATGACTAAATGGGTTTGGATCGGATCCAATAGGAAGACAAATATACGGGATGTTTAGATGATCGGGCTAAAAATCCTATGGGTTTAGAACTACAGCAAAATCATAGGATTACAAATTGAGCTAGATCTATATTCATAAATATCCTTTTTTCTTCTTATAGAATTCAGGCCGGTTCATTCCAAAGTTACACCCATTGGTTAGAGTTCTAAAAAAAGAAAGATGGAAAAGTAGCTTTCTTATTAAAATAAAATTTTTATATTTTATAATTAAAAAAATATATAGAATATAGGAAACTAACTTTTCATCGGATGAAAATTAGGTTTTCTAAAAATAATCTTAAGAAAAATAGATAATTTTTTAATTATTAAGGATGTAATATATATTTTATATAATTTTTTAGAAAAATAGATGCTTAACTAAATATAAGGTATTCTAAAATATAATTATTTTTTTATGATCAATCAAATATATATAATTATTTTTAAAAATATTTTTTGGAAAAAATATTTTAGTATGGAAAAAATTTTGGATTGACGAAAGGAACAGAAGGAAATAGAAAGGGATGATGGCAAAGGAGAGAGGAGAAGGAGCGGGTAAAGGCAACGAGCCAACGACCGATCGAAGCGACCCTTGGGCATGCTACTACGCCGCAACTCCCTCGTAGTAACCCGTACGTTACCACGCGATATCTATTGGTCATAATCGATGGGTCCCGCAACGAAAATTGGGTAGCGTTGCTATGAGCGCATTGCAACAGAGAGTAGCACAGAGGACAGGCCGAAGCCCGGATAGAACGAGGCCAGAAGAGCTCGCGCGAGGGGCCGCCAAGGTACAAGGGAGAGTGGGAGGAAGAGGGAGAGAGAGGAGATGGGTTCCCACGCCGTCTTCCAAGCCGCGACCCCGCAGCCTCTCATGGCTCTCCACCGCCACTCTCACCTTCACCGCATGAAACTCTCCCCTCTTCCAAACCCTAATTCCCACCCCCATCGCCATCGCCCGTTTCTCCCGCCGGCGGCCATCGCCGGCCGGAGGAAGCCCCGCGTCATCGTCGTCAGGGCGGCGGCGGCCTCCGTCCCAGGGGAAATGCCGGGAGCCGTTGAGCCCGACCACAGGGGCTTCCTCGAGCGTTGCTTCGCCGCCTCCCCGGATTCCGAGCCGCCCTCCTGCTCCTCCTCGTCGTCTTTGTTGTCGTCTGCGGCGATGGAGCCGGTGATGAAGGGGCAACACGGGGCGTTTGGGGCGGTGACGCTGGAGAAGTCAAAGCTCGATCTCTCCCAGAAGAGTACGAAGTCGAGCCCTGAGGTAAGAGGGGAAGGGTTTTGCGGTTCTAATTTGATTTTTCTCGTGTTTTTTTTTTCCTTTTTAAATTTTGTTTCATTTCTAAGTAAAGGGTATGGAATTTAATTTATTTTTTTTTGTATGATGTTTTTGAAACCCTGGAAAGTTAAGATTTTGTATGTCTATTGATCAGCTAATGGAGCATTATTAAGCTTGATCGGCCGTTTTATGCCTATTTACTTCAATTTTTTCCGGGGAGTTTTGAAGATTTATGGTTTCTTGCTGAATTGTAAGAAGTTAAAAAATATGATTATGAGCCCGACAACTCAGGATAGTTCGTTTTGTACATTTCATGATAAAGAAATTCTCACTAGGGGAATAAAAACGGCATCAGGAAAGGTTGTAAACTTGTTTGTGGTTTTATTTCATCATGCGGATATTTGAAGGGTTTAATCCTTGTGAATTACTAGAAAAGGAAGTTGAGATGTTGAATAGAAAATAAGTCGGTGCAAGTATAGCTGTTTTTGTTTTATTTTATTTTATTTTTGGAGGATTGGTTCCAAGATTAAGCATTGGAAGGATATCGGTTACCATGGCTCTTTTGCCTGTCAAGTGTATTTGTTGGCCGCTGCTTATTAAATTGAGGGTTCGACCCTCGGTGGAGGAAGGATATCTGCTAGGGAAATTTTATTTTAGTTGATCCTTGACCCTAGTTTGGGAATGAGGAGTTATTTGTACAGAGCGAGGTTACCTGATAAATGGGGGATACTTTTATGCTGTAGAAGTGGAGGAGATGAATTTGGTTTCATGTCTGGCTTGGTATCATGACCTATTAATTCCTATTCAAGTCGATGCACCTCCATTGGCATGCGTTATTGTTGGGGAAATATAAGTCGCCCCAATGCACGTGAGCATATCACTGAACACGTGATCAGAGGCACTCGACCTCAGAGGCGTCCGACCCTAGAGGCGCTCGACCTCAGAGGCGCCCGACCTCAGAGCTCTCGACCAGGCACTCGGCCAAGCGCCCGACCTCTGGGCTCCTGACCTGATGACCGACCTTGACAATTCTCGACCTCGGAGGTCCGACCTCACCATCCACCTGCCACAGTCATATCCTTCTGCAGCCTGACCAGGGACCATGCCCTGCCACCGCCGTCAACAATTATTGTGCATGGCTTCTGCAGATCTCCGGCTTACTCAACAATTAATGTGCATGGCTCCTGCAGACCTCCGGCTTACTCAACAATTAATGCGCATGGCCCTTGCTATCTACGGATCTCAAGTCCTTCACGGCAAATTAGCTCGGCTGCGTCTGATTAGCCGTGACAACTCCCTGACTCCAGCCTGATCTCCTACGACAAGGCATTAATTCACACGATCGTGCACTAATTCATTCGATATGCTCAATTATACGGCAACTTCGCCCCGTCACATCATAGGTAATCCAGTACCCCTTTATAAAAGGGGAACCCTTCCATCTTAGAGGGGAATGAACACTGAAACTCTGGACATACACACTCTCTCTCTTATTTATACACTTGCCCCCCTTGACTTAGGCATCGGAGGGCTGGCGCCGGAAACCCCAACCACCGGCTTTTTGCAGACCTTCCACGGAGGACGCCGCCCGCCGACAGACCGCCGCCCGCCGATTCTCGCTGGAGCTCCTCCTTCTCAGTCGACGGCCGCCTCCGAGTCCAAATTCCAGCAACAGTTGGCGCTAGAGGAAGGGCCCAAGTCACGACCATGAAGTTGAGAAGCAAGGGAGCCTCTAACGCCTCCCGATGTCTCCTACCAAGCCCTGGACGCCCTGTCCAGAATTCGCCATCTCCGGCTGACCCAGTCTACCAAGTCCAGCCGGAACAGTTCGACACCATGGTGCAGCAGGTTCAAGCCTTGGCCGCAACCATCCAAGGTTTGCAACGTGAGGGAGTCCCACCTGTGCCGCTTCCGCAGACCCAGGTCCAGCCAGTGCTTCCTCCGAATGGACCGGCGTCCCAGGGCCAAAACCTCCACGGCTCCTCGAGGGCCAACAACGAGAAGCGATGCTGCTGTCAGGGTTTAGCCCGAGCGTCCCCCCGGAGAGAACCCCTAGCGAGGGGCCTAGGCAACGGGCCGCAGTTATCGGAAGCTGAGTCAGTCCCGGGGCAACTTGCACCAGTGCAAACCATCGTGGCGATCCCCCAAAGCGGATAACTCGACAGGAAGGTCGAGAAGCTTGAGCGCCAGATTGAGGCGCTCCACAGCAAGAAGGCGAGATGTGAGGGTGACTTCGAATTTACCACTAAGTCCTTCTCCAGCCAGATCGAGGATGAGCCAGTCCCATCAAGGTTTAAAATGCCCCAAGTGGAGCCTTATAATGGTACAACCGACCTCCTCGACCATCTGGAGAGTTACCGAGCCCTCATGGCGTTGCAGGGATCCTCGGAGCCTATGCTCTGCAAGGCCTTCCTAGCGACGCTTCGGGGAGCGGCTCAGTTCTGGTTCTCCGGGCTGAAGCCCCATACAGTGTTCTCTTTTGAGCAGCTCGGCAAGCAGTTCGCCACCAACTTCGCTGCCAGCCGACGTCAACGGCGGACTTCTTATTTCGGACTTCCTCCTCGACATCAAACAAAGGGAGGGAGAGTCTTTCAAAGACTATCTTAACCGTTTCACCGCCGCAATTTGGGAGGTCCGCGAGCTCGACCAGTCGATAGCCATGTCGGCACTTAAGACTGGAGCTCGGTCCTACAGGTTTCTCT
>JAOXJJ010000002.1:4892926-4923534 GCA_025769935.1 Phoenix roebelenii | reverse complement strand
GGCTAAGGAGTCCACCTCGGCAGCAGGGACAGCGCCGACCAAGGTCCCCGCCCCGACCAAGATCTCCAGCGCGGCCACGAGTACCCTCGGGGAGGTATGAGAATTACACTCTCCTTAATGCTCCTCGGACAGAGATCCTAATGAAGATCGAGGGTCGAGATTATTTTCGGCCTCCACCCCCGATGTGGGATCCCGAAGCTTGGCGCAATCCTAGGAAGTATTATCGCTTCCACCGAGACCACGGCCATGACACGGAGGACTGCTTTCAGCTCCGAGACGAGATCGAGGTGCTCATCCGTCGCGGAGTGCTCAACTGGTTTGTGCGAAACCGGCATGAGGAAAGGAGGCCAGCAGAAAACACCGTGCAGCCCGAAGATCCAAATGCCAACAGGCCCATCGCCGACACCATCAACACCATTGGAGGTGGAACCTCGATCGGAGGGCCAGCCGAGAAAAGGTTTCCCCCAAAGCGCCCACGCATCTCTGAAGCCATCTCGTTCTCGGACGAGGACTTGGAAGGTGTTGAGACTCCTCATGATGACGCTGTGGTCATCTCCATGATTGTAAACAAGTTTGATGTAAAGCGCGTCTTAGTAGATAATGGAAGTTCGGCGAATGTTTTGTACTATAACGCCTATCAAAAAATGGGGATGACAGAAAGCCAACTCCGGAGAATGAATGCTCCCCTGGTTGGATTTGCTGGGGATTCAGTCCTGGTTGAGAGCGAAGTCAGCCTTCTAGTTACGGTCGAGCTCGCCCTCCGAAAAAGTATCGTAAGGATGGATTTTCTCGTAGTCCGTTTGCCCTTGGCCTACAATGCCATCCTTGGAGGACCAGGGCTCAACGCCCTCCAAGCTGTGGTTTCGACCTGTCATCTGCTCATGCGGTTCCCCACCAACCAAGGAGTAGGCGAAGTTCGTGGGGACTAGTTAGTAGCAAAGCGATGCTACATGGCGACCCACAAAGCAAAGCAACCGGCCAAAGCATTGAGCCAAGGGAAGCAACTGGCCGAGGCGTCAACTCTAACGCCAGATCAGGCACTTCCCATCGAAACTTTGGAATCACGGGATGGCCCCCGAAAGGAACGGGTAGAGCCTGATGAGCTTCTTACCCAAATTTCCTTACAAGAAGATTGCCCTGAGCTAACCGTGCAGGTTGGCTCCGACCTGGACGCCCGCGAAAAAGAGCGCTTGATCGAGTTCCTGCGGGCCAACATGGACGTCTTCGCTTGGTCGTCCGCCGACATGCCGGGGATAGATCTCGGGGTCATGGTTCACCGACTCCAAATGAAACCGACCTGCAGGCCCGTGCGGCAGAAGAAGCATAATTCCGTCCCAGAGCGACAGCGGGCGGCGGCCGAGGAAGTGGACAAGCTTCTCGAGGCCGGCTTTATTCGAGAGGTCTCCTATCCAGATTGGCTCGCCAACGTGGTCCTCGTCAAGAAAGCCAACGGAAAGTGGCGCATGTGCGTGGACTACACCGACTTGAATAGGGCCTGCTCAAAGGACAACTTCCCACTCTCCAGCATCGACCAGCTCGTGGACTCCACCTCGGGGCACCAGTTGCTGACATTTATGGACGCCTTCTCGGGATATAACCAAATTCGAATGGCGCTAGAAGATGAGGAGAAGACGGTCTTCATCACCGACAGAGGCACTCACTGCTATAAAGTGATGCCTTTCGGGCTAAAGAATGCCGGAGCAACATACCAAAAGCTGGTCAGCCGGATCTTCAAGAACCAGATAGGTCGAAACATGAAGGTCTATGTGGACGACATGCTGGTGAAGAGCCGAACAGCGGGGGACCATGTGGTTGTCCTCAATGAGACTTTCTCCACCCTCAGAAAATATCGGATGAAGCTCAACCCTGCTAAATGTGCGTTCGGAGTCACCTCGGAAAAATTTCTTGGCTTCGTAGTCACCCAGCGTGGAATCGAAGCGAATCCCGAGAAGATCCGAGCACTGCAAGAGATGACGCCGCCAAGGACGGTCAAGGAGGTACAGCGGCTCACTGGCCGGGTTGCAGCCCTGGAAAGGTTTGTTTTCAGGTCCACCGAGAGATGCCTACCCTTTTTCGCAGCCCTCAAGCGGCCGAAGAATTTCTTGTGGACGGAGGAATGCCAGCAAGCCTTCGAGGAACTCAGGCGTCTCCTCACTTCCCCTCCACTACTTACAATACCCAACAAGGCGAGCTTCTCTATTTGTACCTGACCGTCTCCCCAGTTGTGGTAAGCTCGGTCCTGATCCGAGAAGAGGACAAGCTGCAAAGACCAGTGTATTACACCAGCCGGGTTCTGAGGAATGCTGAGACCCGATACTCCAAATTGGAGAAAACCATCTTCGCCCTGATCATCTCGGCTCGGAGGCTTCGGCCCTATTTTCAAGCCCACACGGTGACCATACTGACCGACCAACCTATGAAGCAAATTCTCCAACGGTCAGATCGTGCCGGAAGGATCACAAAATGGGCAGTCGAGCTCGGAAAGTTCGACCTCGAATACCGTCCGAGGCCAGCAATTAAAGCCCAGGCACTCGCTGACTTTATTGTGGAGTGCATCGTGCCGGACGATCCTAAGCCCGCACCCACACCAGCGGAAGAGGCCCCGGGGCAACCGTGGGTTCTACATGTCGACGGCTCCTCGACCTCGGAAGGTAGCGGAGCAGGCCTCATCCTCACCAGCCCGGATGGGGTGGTCGAAAAGCAAGCTCTGCGCTTCGAGTTTTCTGCCTCCAACAACGTGGCGGAATACGAGGCACTTATTGCCGGGCTCAAACTGGCAAAGGAGCTGAAAGTAAAGGACATAAAGGTCTTTAGTGACTCCCAACTGGTCGTAAGCCAGATCTTGGGAGACTTTGAAGCCAGAGAGCTGACGATGCAGAAATATCTCCAGAAGGTGCGAGACCCCACCTCTGCTCTAAGCTCCTTCAACATTCAGCATACTCCCAGGATAGAGAATCTGGGAGCAGACCAACTATCGAAGCTAGCGACTTCCCGCATGAGAAGACCACGGTACTTGAATACCTCCAAATGCCCAGCACCAAGGAGCCCGAGCCAGCCCTCTGCCTTGAGGCGGAGCCGAGCTGGATGGACGAGCTCATCAGCTATCTGCAAGGTGAAGCCCTACCCAATGATCAGCTATCGCTTAGGAGGTCGGTCAGGTTGATGTCTTTCCCGAGACCCCGCAGGGCGTCGAAAACCCTCTGCTCGTCCGCCGCGAGCTCGGAGAGCTTGTTGAGGGCCTTCAGCCGGGGATGCCCTCACCTCGGGTCAAATCCCCACGACACCTCGGACGCAAGAAAGAAAATTTTTTCCTTCCACTCATGAATAGAGAGGAAGGGGCATCTCGGAAGAGTGACATACCGTCCCGAAAGGCGAAGTATAACCACTCTCCGTCCGCCGGGTTCGTCTTCAATAAGAAACACCGGCGGAAGACGCTCACGAAAGCCGGGATCCCATGCGCAAGGCAAAGGGACAAAAACCCGACTATGGTCCTCCACGAATTGGAGCGAGCTGTGCTGGGACGAGTTGATACTCCACTAGCAAGTCGTTCATGAACTCGTGGAGAGGGAACCGCAGGCTGGCCCAGAGTGTCTCGACGTGCACTTCGATCCGACCTGAGGGTGGTCGTGTCATCCGATCCTCCAGTCCCGCAGGTTCGAGATGAAACCCGGGCCGAAAAAAGAACCGGGAACAAATCAGCTCCAGTTCCTCCTCCGACAAACTGGACCCGACCTCATTCGGACAAGAACCCATTTTTAGAAGAAAAAGAGGGAAGCGAAGGACAAAGAAAAACAAAGAAAAAAGAAGAGAGAAAACTCCTAACTAATGTGGGGAGATGACCTACAGGGGGGATCGCCGGAAATCGCCTTGAGGCACCGCCGGGAGGCTCGGTTACGACTGAGAAAGAACGGGAGAGTAGAGGCGGAGGAGGAAAGGGAAGCAGCCAAGCGAGACCTTTTTAGGGCCAGATTGAGGGGTTTATATAGACCCTTTCAACGGCCCAGATCGGCAAGACTGGATTCCGCCTCCCGTCCGGATTGCGCCACTTGTCGGCCCCAAAAACCGAAACAACACATTTATTCTAGGTTGGTGCCTCGAATACGCAATCGAGGTAGTGTCCCGTCGGATTTCGGAGTTCTATCATGAGCCCGCCTCACGAAGCGGTCTCGGAGAACTAAAAGACGTCGCCCCATTTCCTCTCATTAAAAGCGCCCCGAAGCGTGCGGAGCGCCGAAATAATTTAAAGTCTTCCTGGCCCCCACCGCTGCAATAAAGACAACTACTTTCCGCGTCCGAACTCGCAAGCGGCTCGAACTCGAAAGTCGGGGATAGTGTTGGGAAAATATAAATCGCCCCAAAGCACGTGAGCATATCACTGAGCACGTGATTAGAGGCACCCGACCTCAGAAGTGCCCGACCTTAGAGGCGCCCGACCTCAGAGACGCCCGACCTCGAGGGGCCCGACCAGGCGCCCGACCTCAGAGCTCCCGACCTCGCTCCCGGCCAAGCTTTCGACCTCTGGGCTCCTGTCCTGGTGACCGACCTTGACAATTCTCGACCTCGGAGGCCTGACCTCACTATCCACCTGCCATAGTCATATCCTTTTGCAGCCCGACCAGGGACCATGCCCTGCCACCACCATCAACAATTATTGCGCATGGCTCCTGCAGATCTCCGGCTTACTCAACAATTAATGCGCATGGCTCCTGCAGACCTCCGGCTTACTCAACAATTAATACGCATGGCCTATGCTATCTACGGATCTCAAGTCCTCCACGGCAAATCAGCTCGGCTGCGTCTGATCAGCCGTGACAACTCGCTGGCTCCAGCCTGATCTCCTACGGCAAGGCATTAATTCACACGATCGTGCACTAATTCGTTCGACATGCTCCATTATACGGCAAGTTCGCTCCGTCACATCACGGGTAATCCAGTACCCCTCTATAAAAGGGGAACCCCTCCATCTTAGAGGGGGCTGGACGCTGAAACTCTGGACATACACTCTCTCTCTCTCTCATTTATACACTTGCCCCCTCTGACTTAGGCATCAGAGGGCTGGCGCCGGAAACCCCGGCCACCGACTTTTTGCAGGCCCCCCACGGAGGACGCCGCCCGCCGACAGACCGCCACCCGTCGATTCTCGCCGGAGCTCCTCCTTCTCAGCCGACGGCTGCCCCCGGGTTCAAATTTCAGCAACAGTTATGTTTATGGAAAGCTCATTAGGAGGTGTCGATATTCAGATGGGTGTATGTGCATGGTAGGTCTACAGAGGCCTTCCCTTCTACAAATTATGAGTTTTCATGCACTGTTTGGGAGAAATTATTCTGTTTCCACTGAACTAAGAGTGCAGAGAGTTGTTGGTTACTTGCAGTCGATTATGACTTAATACCGAAGGTCTGTAGTTAAAGTGCACTGCAATATATGCGGGTAGGGCCAAAAACAGTAGACAATAGTTGGATATTTGGCTATAGCTAGCACTGCTTTTGCATGTGTTCTCAGAATTTAGGCATTTGCTAAGGAATTATTTGGTTTTTTTAAGATTTGTCCATTTAATTGGTCTTTCCCTGTTGGATTTCAAATATATTATTCTATGTATCATTCCTTTTATGTAGCTGGGCCTCTATCACCTAAATATAGAGGTACAACTTCCTTCTTCACTTCCTTTTCTATTTTTCTATTTGGTCAGAGTTTGTACCACTTCTAAGAGTAGAGCAGGGGGTTCCTCCTCCCTATGTGCTGAACTTTAATAGTTTTACCCCAATAATGTCTCGTGAGTCTGAATGTTTTGACACATATTTTGTGCATTTTTTTTCGAATTGATGCAGACAGCAGTTGGTGGAGGTGGTGGTGATATTGGAAAGAAAAACTTCCATGGTGGAGGTGATGGTGGTGATGATGGCGGTGATGATGATGATTACTTTGATGACTTCGATGAAGATGATGAAGGAGATGAAGGTGGACTATTTAGAAGGCGCCTTGTCCTTCAAGAGGTTGGTGGATTTATTCTATGTTCGGAAAAAAAAAAAAGCAAAGGTAGAAACATCTATGTGCAGTAATGATTTCCATACTTTTGGCAGCTCTTTGACAGGAAATTTGTGGATGCGGTGCTTCAAGAGTGGTACAAGACCATGACAAATTTGCCTGCTGGGCTTCGCCAAGCTTATGAAATGGTATCCCTATTCTTTATTTTGTTAAGTTAGAACAGTATCTTTCTGGGCTACTCACCAAATATAACTTGCATTATAGGGTTTGGTGAGCTCTGCACAAATGGCACGCTTCTTGTCAATTAATGCAAGGCCAACAACATCTAGGTTCATTTCTCGTGCTCTTCCACAATCCCTATCCAGGGCTTTCATTGGAAGGTAAAGTAGTGGGAAGCTTGCAGTTCTTTTAGAAAGATATTCAAATGTAGCTATTGAGAAATAATTGATTCTTTCACATATGCCAGGCTTGTAAGCTTACAGTTGATTTTCATGCATTTGTAAAGGGCCCTATCTTTTCTTGCTCTCCCCTCTATCTGCATATGATTATTCCTAGTCTTTCAGTCCTAGAGCTAGCGACAATGACTTAAATTTATTTGCTTTCTGACCTATTGGTTGATCTGTTTAATAGTGGACAGGTCTTCGAATGTATAGTGTGGATATATGAGCATTGATGATACTTATTTATTTTTGCATGCTTGATTATCTGCAGGCTTTTGATCATCTTTAGGATGAACATCTAGTTTATTGCTTATGGTTAAGATGGGAAGTGTTGCAATTAGTACTAGTGGTTTAAGGATAAGGTATGCAAAAAAAATTGTTGAGTGTTGAACTGTAATAAAAGTAACAAAACCTTATTATCATTTTAAAAGCTAAACAAACTAGTTTAAATTTGGAAATACATGCTTTAAGAATTCTTAATTCTTAAAGCATGTATTTCCAAATGTTTTGGAGTATTTATCGATACATGTCTGGTTTCTCTTTGTATATGCTTTTTTTGGTAGGATTGCTTATAGCAAGCTTGAATTAGAAAGTAGGCCTTCATTTGCAGAGAGTAACAATATAATGCATTGAGGTTGATTCTTGGTCTTTACAATTGTGATGGATAGATTTAGTAGATGGAACTTCTAGGGAGAATTATATGAACAAAGTGCTGTGTATTTTCCATAAACTATAAAAGTCACATGATTTTTGCATAAATAGGTTAAAGATAAATCTCTAGTAATGGACCTAGGGATGTCAACGGGGACAGATACACAAATATTTTATCCGTCTCCAAACCAAATGGGGCGATTTTAACTGAAATTAAATGGGGATAGTTTTGATGATGGTTTTAAAATTAAAAACTGTACGGTTTTGGTTTTTGTTTTAGTTTTGGTGAATTTTTGGACCTGGATCTGACTTAAAACTAAGTCTGAGACCAAAGTCGAAACCGAATATACCCGATAGTTAATACCCTTTGTATTTAGTGTAAATTTAAATTAGAAACTCCATAAGATAATCCGAACCATCTCCTATCCTACTCCATGAGTCAAGCTGGATTGCACATTCTTCAAATCTAGAATGAAGAGGGGTAGGTTATTTTCCTCCCTTCGGTTCTTCTTCACATTAAGTTCACCAAAGTTCACTTGTATTGAAAAATTTATCATTATATTTTCTTTGTTGTAATTGGACTTGTGTTTAACTTGGATTATTGTGCTTGTTGGATGGTTGCATTATAATTTTTGAATTATTGAGTTTGTTGAATGGTTGTGGTATTATTGTTGGGTATATTTATTAGATGAGTTGGTATAAATTATATTATGAAAATTATAGATGACATCTTTAATTTGGTTATTTATCTGTGAAAATTTTGATATGAATAAAAACAGTTAAACAACTTTTGGTTTCGGTTTTGCGGTTTTTTTGGTGGCAGTTATGATTTTTTATTTCAAAAAATATTTGGTTTTGATTTCAGTTTTGGGGTGTGGTGGTGGATTTCCGGTTTGGTTTTAGTTTTTTCACTAACAACACCGAATCTGGTCCGTTGACAACCCTAATGGACCACTTTTCAACTATGATTTAAATTACACCCTTTTTTTGTTTTATCCTGTATGGTGTTGATTTTGATGGGTGGATAGCTATCCCTTGTGCTGATTCATGAGAACTCTCATATTTTGAATGATATGCCACATTCAATTTCAGTACATTAGGTTCCTATTTTGAGTTTTGGAATTTGATTGAACACTATCAGAGCATTGACATGTTGTTCCGCATGTTGTCCCCTTTCAAATATTAATTTATTTATGCATGGGGCAACATTTCCTTAATTATGATCATGGTGGATTGCTGTAGAATGATGGGAGCATGGTTTCCTCTGCTTGGAGGGTGAGGCTTATGTATGATCATATCGAGGAAAGGTTAAGTGTTGCAAGATAGAAGAAAATGGAATACTTAAACGGTATAGTAACGTTTAGCAAAGATTAGAGATGGACATGAATTCATTTGAAAGGTTAAAAGAAGCATCAAGTCCACAATTTGAAAAACAGCATATGGCCAAAGGCCCCCTGGACACACTCCATTGGGCACAGGTGGACGCTGTATGTGGATAGGCCATACTGCAATCTCCCATCGCTCAAATAGGCCAAGATAGCTTGCGTATGCGGCCTTAGATATATGTGACTTAGGTGGACAAATGCAAGTTAGGAAAGATTGACAGCATTTTCATCCTTCATACTTATCCAGCATGAATGAGATAGAGAGAGAACAACTACAAGAGTGACGGAGAGAATGTTGGTGCAACAAATGGTGGAATTAGGTCTCAATGGTGGATGGCAGAACTCTAGCAGCAGTCGGTGGCAGAAAAGTACACTTTTATTTTTTCTTTCATTTTCCTCCTTATTTTCTTATTCTCCTTCTTCTTTGCTCTCTTCTTCCTCGTCTGTCTTCTCCACCTCTTTCACCTCTCCTTTTCCTCATTCTCTTTTGCCTTCTCTCCCTCTACCTGCACCACCTCTTCTCCTCTTCCTCCTAGGTGCGTGCATACCGCCTGGACACTACATAACTACCTGACTGCACATCTTCATGGTCTCTTTTTAGAACCTTGGGCAAGTCCAGAAGAAAACCAAGATGGAAAGTCTTGAAAATGATGTGAAATAATGTGCCGATTTAGGCTTTGTCCCTCAATCAAAAATGCATTATGTTCTGAACTTAATATGACGAGTCATTGATCATATCTAATATTTATAGGCTGTAAGAACATTTTAAAATGCCATTTCTATTATATTCTTCTTGGAACAGCTGATGCTCTAAAATTTCTAATTACATAAATGGCATGGGAGTACTAAAAAGGAGACATAAACAACTGCCATCACTCTCGGTTGGGCTCCTGAAGATAGGCAATTTACACTGTAGAAGAAAGAGAAAGTAACTAAACAAAATTGTCATGTTATCAAATAAGATTTAGATTTTAGATAAACAACAGTGTAACTGAAAAGGAAAAAGGGTGCTTCACAACTAGGCCATTTACAATCAAAGAAAAAGATCACTTGATGCTCAAGGAACTGATTGAACTTCATTTTCCTTGCATAGAAACATCCATTCTAGGAAGCTTAGAAACCAACCACATCATAAGAACAAGAATCATGTTGGTAGAGACCATCCAATCACCTTGTGCTCAAAAAATCACTTGTTATGCTTTTCCAATCGTGGATGCGAGAGCCTGTACCAATCCTATTCCCCCTTTCCATTCTTTCATTATTTTCTCGATGTTGGGAGGTGGGAAAGTTGGTTTCTAGCATGGAGAGCTTCCTAGGATGCCGATTGAGGCGATCTTTATGAAGTCGATGTTGAACTAATGCTTAATCCTTGCTAAAGTTGTAATACTCTTCTATTTTTAGCAATGAATTACTTAACTGTATATCATAGCAAAATGTGCAACAGATGCTGAATCCTATGCATTTTACAGTGATTATTGTGTATTTTAACAATTCAATATTATTCTCTTGGTTCCAATGCGTTGTTAGGGTGTAGTGCTATGCCATATTACCTTAAACAATACACTGTACAGTAGTTACCATACATATACATCTGTTTTTTCGTTGTAGGATCCTATTCTTTGATTCTAAACCCCTTCTTTTTTGCATAAAACAAGACTCCAAGCCCAACCCATATCCCAATGGGCCTGCAACATCTAGTCCTAACTTTTCTACGATCTCTTTCCATCCCTTCCCCTTCTTGTCTCCACACCTGACACTGCCCAACCCCTACTGTTTCTTGTTGTAGTCCTTTGTCGTTGCCTTCTGTCACCACCACGGTACGTTGTTCACCGCCATAGCCCACAACCACACTGTTGCCTTCAACCACCATCGTCATCTGCTGTCCATTGCCTTCACAGTTCATTCCCATTTTTGATCACTATGTTCTTGCCATCGGAGAGATGGAAGGATGACATGGTGTGCGGAGAGGTGTAGAAGAGATGACTTGATGGGTGGTGGGAGATGATTAGTGGTGGAGAAGACACGATGAGCAGCGAGTGGCTACAAGCTATGGAGGAGTGAACTTGGTGGACTGTGGCAACTGGCGGAGTGGATGCGATTAGTGTTTTTGAGTGGAGGAAGGACTGATGGTGGCATTAAGGGTCGGATTCGATGGGATCAAGCCGTGATTGGGTTAGGGTTTAATGTGGTACATCATGGTTTTTTGCATTATTTTCTTTATCAGCTTTGGTGAAAGGAAATAAGCATATTCTTATTTAGAGTAGCATTTGGGCCTTGGGCTAAATAGGGGTTTCTTTGGGGGCTGTGGCAGGCCATGCTTTCTTTTATTTATTTAGGTCGGCCTTGAACTTGTGATTGGCTGGCCCAAGCCTGGCCCACTAGCTGCTCTAAATATAGTGCTTAAAAATTGCCAAGGATTTTGACGCCACTTGTGTATGGCTGGACTCTGTGTCTTTTGCATTGGAGATTAATGATGTATTTTGTGTAGATGCAGTGTAGCAGTTTGAATAGTAAGCAATGGATCTGTTCATGATCCCTGGTTTGCTTGAGCATGAAGGCATCATGGTGCCCGAGGAGTTCTCGTCCAAATGATCTGATCCTATAACATTTGAGATTGAGACAGGTTGATAATGTAGAATACATTTAAATTAGGTGTAATTTTAAGCACCTGTTGTGCACTATTCATCAAATATGAAATATGTTCAGCACTGCTAATACGCCTGCTTCCTCCATTTTTTTATTGTGAAACTTAATTTTCATGTTTTATCATGCTAGCATCTAGATAAAACCTTTATTTTGTGTTTGCCTACTGAATTGGTTAGAATGGCTCTGCAATTCATCTAGCGTAGCTTTATGTTAGTTGGTGAGGTTCATTGGTTCCTTCTTTTCCTCTTCTATCTGTGTTCGACCTACTTCAAATTGTTACTTTGATATGCAGGATGCTTGCAGATCCCTCTTTCTTATATAAACTAATCCTCGAACAGGCAGCTACTATTGGTTGTGCTGTTTGGTGGGAGCTGAAGAATCGCAAAGAAAGGTACTTATTTCATCTCAATGTAGATGGAAAGATTATATTATTTTGTCTTATCATGTTCTTTGGATTTGATGTGTACAGGATTAAACAAGAATGGGATTTAGCACTCATAAATGTTCTGACAGTATCAGCTTGCAATGCATTTATTGTCTGGTCGCTTGCACCATGTCGTTCCTATGGGAATACATTCCGTTTTGACTTGCAAAATACAATTCAGAAACTTCCAAATAATATATTCGAGAAGAGCTATCCTCTGAGAGAATTTGACTTACAGAAAAGAATTCAATCTTTCTTTCTTTGGAAGGCTCCAGAGTTATGTCTAGTTGGTGTAACTGCTGGATCAGTTCAAGGATTTTTATCAAAAGCTTTATCTGGCAAAAAGGAGGGGAGGTTAGTGTACACCACCTTTTGCCTCTTTTTATATCATTCTTGTGCAAGTTGCTCCAAGTCTCTCCTTCAGCGCGTGCTTTAACTGATTGCATTGTGTGGTAGGTTGTCAATGACCATACCATCTGTCAGTACCAATGCTCTTGGTTATGGGGCTTTCTTGGGATTTTATGCAAACCTACGATATCAGCTGTTATGTGGATTTGATCGAGCTATGTTCAACCGCTTTGATGTTCTGGGAGTGGCGATTTTTTTCAGCACGGCACTGAGGCAGGTTCCTGTCCTCTTGGTTTAACTTCTGTATAGTGTTAGCAATTTCTTTTGTTTTCTTTTCATAGCCCTATCTAATCTTAACTTATTCTAATGCATTAAGAGTGGTCTTTCATAATTACAATGAGCCCCTGCATCACCTTCTTTTCTTCTTCTTTATTGTGAATTTTCACATCACCTTTGGTCTTGGTTTGTTACTGTTCATTGATAGTTGAGGATTGTCCTTGTATATTTCAAGAGTTCTTTTAGTTGAAATCTAGTACTCAGTTCCCTGCTTCTGAGTGAGAAACCTATTAATGTCTCTTTGAGATCAGCCTAATAAGCCAAAATATTTTGTCTTTGTGAAAATTTTGAATCATGCTGCTCAAAGATAAGTCTGCTTAACTTTTGGTTATGAAGATGCATAGATACCATATTTATACTGTAATCAATGCCAAGATGCTGTCCTCTATTTTCCATCTTGGGAAGACAATATCACCATAGGCTTGCCTTTCTGCATGCTGGGGAAGTATAGTGTTTCCTTCACGTAAGGCACATAGCATGCTTTAAAGGGGTGAAGGTCTTGTGAAAGGTGTCTATATGTCAGAATTTTCAAGTGTGATACTGCAAGTGTTTGCTAACTGTTTGAGTGAAACTTTTTCTCTCTCTGCTAAATAGGTTGGCTTTTCCTCTGAAATTTCCACAAATGTGTCAAATTCCCTCCTATTCTACCATATCCATGTCCTCTTCTTACCTATTTTGATCACATTGTTTTCTTTTAATCATCTGAAGAATGCATACAATAGGTAATTCAACGCAACTTTATGCTCATATAATTTGACTTGACGTATGCTTCATGAAACTTCAAGTGTTGACCATTTGAAGAATCACTATTGCATTGCTTAAAGATGAATGTTTTATGGTGCAAGAGTTGTCATATGTGGATACATTAAAAGTCAATTGTCATATTCATCAAATAAATTTCCATTCTAATTTTGCAAAAATCCTGATATGTTTCAGAAAGTGAAAAGAACACTTATATTTTCATGTTCGGTTCATGATCTGAAAGCTTTGGATTTTGTACTCAGAAGAATACTGTTATCAAATTAGCTGAAATCAGTTGCACAATATAAGCCTGTCCAGACATAAAGCATATTCTGGAAGTCAGTAATTTTAGTAGAAAGTAAGTTGCATTTTCTTTGTTTGGAGGGGGGTGGGTAGGGGTAAGCAGGTATATCACATGTTTAAATTGTTGTTTACTTATTATTTTCCTGTCTTGTTGCATAAATTTTGCTGTTTGATGTTGTTTTTTCCTTTGAAATTAGTTTCCTAGTTGGTGGCTGAATTGAATTAGCATGTTGTTCATTGCTTCACATTTGGTGCAGAATAATGAATGTTCAAATTGGGGAGACATCCAGACTCGCTTGGCTTGGGGTGCAAGCTGATCCATTGCTGCAGTCAGACAATCTGTTGAAAGCATACAACAGACCCTCAGAGGCTATTGACAATCCATCTTCAAGGTGGTTCATATCTAAGGATGCCATCATCTCTGGCCTTGGATTACTTGGTATCAAGCAGGGCAGTGGGGAACAGGAGGCCATGCCTACAAAGGCACGCCGAAAGAGAGTTGTTAGGAAAAAAGTAAGCACAAGTTCAGCATAGTTGTCGTTCCCATCACTTCGGAGACAATTTTGTATGAGGTAAATTCTGGATGCGGATTACTGCCATGCAAGTGAACAGTGGAGATACTTTTTCTGCAACTTTGACGTTGTTATCAAGAGATGCAATCTTGGAAGTGCGTGGCATTTGCTTAGACAGCTGTTTGATGGAGATTTTAAGGATCAAGATTTCTCTAGTTTTGAGCATTAAGTTTATTATTATTATTTTTTTGCTTGCAGATTGGAGTCGCTTGTATGTTTTTAATTTGTTAGATATATATATAGATTGAAATTTTTTCTGATACACTGATACAGTCTAACTATCAGAGTACAGGGAAGCGTGACTTCTTTGGAGTAATGCATTAGCTTTGAAACTCCTTGAAGCATGCTGCCTTGATTTTGAGTCAAACTCCTCGCAAGTCACGTTAAGCTGGAGGCTACTTGTTTGCCTACAAGACACAAATCTGATAGTGGAATGATGTTATTCATTGGCTTTCAATGGGAATAATTCAATTCGTCATGTTAGAAAATATTATGCAATGTTGATTTCCAGGTAATGGTTTGGCCAAAAGGGCGATAGTTTAGGAGCTTCTTGCTGGGTATCAAATCATTTTCTTCTGGTAGGTGTGCCAGTTCACATGTTGCAGGGATCTGAATGCTGGAAGTTGATGTAGATGATTCAGGAATTATTATTATTATTATTAAAGGAAAAATTCAGGATAGGCTTGAAAATTAGTTGTGCTGCATGCCTGTCTTGACAGGGAGAGCATATCTGCCAATTTCTGTGAGGCTTCAGTGATGCAAATGACCTGAATTTGTACACAGCCATCAATTACAGTGGATAGAAATAACTAACAAAGCCTAAGCAGCTTCCTTTGGAGTTTATTATGGGGGGTAGATGGAGAGGAACTACAAAAAAAGATCCAACGCTCGAGCAGTTGGAAGTAAAATCATCTTATCATGAGGTGCTGAAAGCTTATTAGGTTATGAAAACATGGCCAATGTTGTGATCCTTGGGATGGCCGGTAGGTGCAGACTATGTGACCAGAGAGCTGCTCCCAGCTACTGGTAAAAAGTGATCAAATCTTGCAGAACTTTGAAGCCAGTGTCCTCTACCTAATGCACCTTAATTATGAGGTTGGTAATGTAGGATTAGGTTTAGAGCTGCGCTTAAGAACTCCAGAACTTTGATGGGTAAATGATTTGATCAACAAGGGCTTGGCCAATATGAATAAGTTAAGACTAGTTACTAATATATTATGAGAACTGATTATTAGCACCACACATTGAAGAACAATAACTAATGAACCACCTGAATTAGCAGAATGACATATATCTTTTTAATCCTCAATCCATATGACTCATGTCAGTAAATATGCACCTAGTAACAAGCTAATGAGATCAACATATCATATGTATAAAAGGGAATATAAGTGGTTCATAAACTACGATTGTTCCAAGTGCAAGATTTAAATGTTTAAATACGGTTCAACATCTAAAAGATTTTTAAAAAAATTATGAAGAATAACAGGCTCATGTACTATGTAAGTATTATCATTAGTGACATAACCATTCAGTCATTGGCAGCCAAAGATTAGAATTGCTTTTAAAACTGACTTCATTATGCATATTATATTCCTCATGAATTTTCTAGTAGATTCTCCAGGTACAGATTCAACATGTATCTTCCTGTTGATTGCACATCAAGCCTTTTCTCACTGGGTTCATACTTTCCCTTGCGTAGCTGGTATCGATGGGTCACAGAAGAAACTGTGTAAGCTTGTCCTTCTATGGTGACACTCTCTCCGCAGTGTATGTTCTGCTTCATGAGAACAAAACAATAAGAAGAGGGTAAAGCAATTATCAAGGAAAAAAAAAAAGAGAACGCAAGATAGAATTCTAACCAGAAATCTTGCATAGTTTTCAAAAATAAACAACAGAGAAAGAAAAGTAGTAGATAGTGGTAGTCATGCATAACTGGATGGATACTGCAAAATGTAGAGGAAGCCAAGCTTCCTTTTAAAAAGGTACTCAAGGGATGCACTCAACACAGGCAATAAGCATGATAAAGTAAAGAACAACTCAATGTAAAACATCCATAAGTGCATTTGTGCAGATTGTTTTGATATGCAAAAGGAGAAGTGTGAATAAGACCTTTTCCTGCATCTTAGGTGATGTTGCTGTTAACATCATGCTGCTGTGTAATCTTGTACATTACATTCAGTGACATAAAAATAAATACAGGCGATTTTCCTTGATGAATGAATTGCACAGTACAATTTGACAAAAATGAGTCTAAGTTCACTAAAGTTGTTTACAGCCAGTTTCAAGACATCAACTATTATTTTAGCTTCAAAAGGATCATCATGCATATAACTGAAGGCATGTCCTGCATGGGTACAAAGACAAGCCAACCAATCTCTTAATTTGCAGCTGCTAAACAAGCCAAAAAAAAGACACGTACATCTTCAGGCAACAATTTTTATAGATTCGGAGAACTAAATGGCAAGGCACTTACTAGATTCTCCAAATTTAGAAGCTTTCTATATGATTTTAGCAACCATAAATGAAATGAGAAATAGTTTGTTAGAACTTGAAATTTTTTGATGGAAAGCAAAGCAGAGATCACACAGATACCAGAGGGAAGCAGCGGACGCCGAGGCTCCTCGGTGGGGGCGTAATCTCGACAACTTTGTATGGGTGGTGATGATCCCGGTCCCTATCCTTCTCCTTCTTTCGGCACCCAACTTGCTGAAGGAATCCACCCTGCAGCTGCCAACACCATTCTAACAAACCTTAGGAGGTAAAACTCTAAGATCTCAGGGGAGGAAAAGGAGAAGAAATGAAAACCTCCAGCACCTTGTGATAAGAAATGGTGGTGGAAGCCAATGCCATTTAGATTTAGCTCTACTGAGATCTGAAATGCTATATGATTTGGGACTAGTTTTTTTTTTTTTGTTTATTATTCTTAAGAGGATGGTCCCAAAGAGTGGTGCTGTCAATACGTGAGGAAGAGAAGGAAGCCATCTCTAGAGATATTTCGGTTTTGGTGGTTGGTATTGAAAGGGTATTAATGGATAGCTGGATACTTTGGATGTGAGGTTTTGGTGGCGCCACGCAAGGAAAGGGTAATGCAAGGGCAAAGATGATGGTGGTACGATTGGAAGAAACTTCGCCTGTTGGAGAGATTTTAGATATATATATTTGGTCAAAAAATTTAAATAATATTTTTTTAGTTGGATTTTTATTTTTTAAAGCTGATTTGTTACATTTGGCAATAGATGGATAAAGGTACACTGCAACATTATTAACCATAGATTGATCATAATATAAAGATTTTTTTCCCGTACATAAAACAGTAGGATTGTGAGAGCTTGCATTTAATTTACTTATTGGTCAGATCTAAGGCTAAAAAATTTAAATAATAATATTTTTTGGCCAATTTTTTTGGGCTGGATTTGGTCCACGATCTATACGGACTAGAGAACACTGCAGCACCGATCTATTTGGATTGACCGTGAGCTAAACGTGATGTTTCGCTATGTAATGGGTAGAATTTTTCTCTCGTATAGGCTCAAGGGCTTGGTAGTTTGTATTATAAGTTCGTCGCAAACTAGCTTTTATTCCACGATGCTATTGCAGACAATGGAGCAGCTAGCTCACACATGCAGTTTCTGGTCACAGTCAGCTATTTATCATTATCGTAAAGTTTTAAGTAATGGGGACTGAACTTGTTAGGGGAAAGGTTTGAATCTTAAGCTGGTGGTCATAGTACCGTTAGATGCGCAGTTGCATGCATGCGAGAGAAACCTTGAGATAGAGGATAAGGCAAAGGTAACACGTAATTAGCTGTGGTCAGTTCTGAAAGCAACTTCAAGTTTCAGAGTAGGAATATATTCTGCCTACTTTGTTACTTGGATGGAACAAGAGAGTGGATGCAATGGAGCGTTCATGAATGATTTGGGAAGGGCATTTTGAGTTCCTAATGTCCGTCACATACACAGTATGTCGCCTTTTTATTTTGCCTTGGCTTTTCACTTGTTTTTTGTTGGATCCATGGGGACTGTAGCATAGAAACTGCTCATGGGTTGTCTCTGTAACAAGAGAGTTCAATTATATTGCATCTTATACTCAAGCTTTAGTATCTGCTAACTCGATGGAGATGGAAGAGATAGATCATTAGATAGATACATTGATTGATTCTTCTATTCATGTTCGAAGTAACAATTGATAGGAGACTTTTTGGGCTTATCTTCCCATAAGTGGATTGGATTTTACCGGTCTATGTAAAGCATGTTTAGAAAATCTAGCAAGATCGAGCTGAATTTCTTACTGGATTTTGTAGCCCATGTCAACCCAATATCCCTATAATTGGAATCATGTGTGAAGGAGAAGAAGACCTTTGCAGGTCAGTTTTTTAAACCTGCAGGTCTATAAGTTGAGATTTAGACTTAAGACTTGAGCAGGCCCTTAGAAAACTGTAGGTTGGGCAGGTAACAGACTCGATTTCTTGCAAGATATTCCTGCAGAAATATCCAAACAGGCTCTTATAATTTTCAGCTTCTGACAATAATAATGAATTTATTATATGTGGAATCCGCATCTCATGATGGTATGGCCTTTGGACTTAGTTGATGGGCATATGCTTTTGAGAGGGAAGTGACTTAAAAAAGTGGCTGCTTGGGTGGTAGAACTGGGATACAGCATCATGTATGTTGGTGCTCTACAGCATGTCCACATCGCCTAGGGCTGATCTTGTTGATATGCAAGGGACTATGGTTAGAGACAAGGAACAAGGGAGCATTCCCAGATCTCCTTTTCTCCTTACCCAAGAAAGGTGAGTGTTTGGCAATGACTTTCTAAAAAGTTGGCCAACATAAATCTTTGTCCTTGTACACCCACCTAGCCCAAACCATAATGAACCATGGTAATGGGTTAAATAGGTCATTTGATTTCAACCTACCAAACTAAAGGAGCTTTTGGTTCATCCATGCTCTTTTGTTGGAAACCATGAAATTTGGTGAGAGAAAATTTGCTGAAAATTGTTGGAACCAGCAAGCAGCTAATTTGTGGCTAGAATCATACATAATTAAAAGAAAGTCGACTGTAATTTTATGTCTGGTTCAAAAGGATAACCTAGCTCATAAGGAGCTCATTTATGTCGCATGAGTGGGTGAGATCACTCAGATCACCTAAATTGGACGCATATATGCATTTCTTGCGTGATTCAGTCTAGGCTTAGCCTTTTAGTTATGCTTGCTTCTGAAGTTGTAATTTCGCTCAAGTCTAAATCTAGCTCCCAACATCATCAAATTGTTATGGAAAAAATGGATTAGTTGCAGGCTGTAGGCTTCTAATGATCAACGATTTCGATTAGGTTCAAAACGGCGAACATGCCTTTTCGGAATAGTATCTTGGACTCATGCATGTTGGAGAAAATTATTATCTTAAACTGTGTGAATCCTCAAAGCCAGAGTACCATGATTTGCTACGCTCCAAGTGTGCATCATTAACCAGAACCTACAATCTCTATCAGATATCAAATGCTAAAACATTAGGTGTGGTTTGTACCACCCTTTGTCTTGCCTGAAAAATATTTTTCACTTCATTTTTTTTCAAATTTAAGTAAAATACGCTCGTTTATCTTCTCTCAAAGGTAATGTCTTCGGAGACATAGTCACGATTGGTTCATCTCCAACAATAAGTACACTTATCGACCATCAAATTGTATCTCTAGCTATCAAGAAATAAGATGATTAATTAAGCTTAATTAAGCTTCCTAGTTGGATTTTAGATTCATGTCAAGTGATCAAAAATCAATGAATCCTTAAGTTAGATTACCTTAGAGTCAAATGTTAACCGAGTTTTCAGTGGTTTCCTATCAGATTTTCATACACTTATCCCTAATTTCCGCCTCATTTTCTAGTCTTTCATCCATTGGCAAATGCAATCTTGATGAAGTGGTTAAGAAAGACTTTCTAGTCTTTCATCCATTGGCAAATGCAATCTTGATGAAGTGGTTAAGAAAGACTTTCTAGTCTTTCATCCATGGTGTGTCACCAACCTTCACTATTAAAAAACCCCACCAGATTAGACCTAACAGTCCATCAACATCATTATGCTGCCCAAAAGCCAAGCGTGTTGCCACCCACCATGTGCTGTGTGCTCTCAAATCCCCCTTAAAACTCGCCACAAGAAGCTCCACTCAAATTACTATTCTAGTAGGACATCTCCAAAATATACCATCTCTTTAGAAAAGAAGCTTATCAGAGCCTGTACTTCAGCATTTCTTTAGATATAAAGCATCTATCAATGAAATCTTTATCTTGAAGCACGCTTCCAAAGCCTGTCCAACCTCTCTATAAGTACTCCACACAGACACCAAACCATCAGCACGCATTTAGAAAGAGAGAGAGAGAGAGAGGAAGAAGAATGATTAAGCTAAGATCAAAGAAGCTCTTCAAGAAAAGTTCTAAATTGAGCAGTGGTGGGAGCGGCGGAGGTGGCGGCGGCGCTGGAGGCTGCGGTAGGAGCGGCGACATTGAGTGGGAGCTGCGGCCTGGGGGCATGCTGGTTCAGAAGAGAGAGGGAGCAAAGTGTGATAGAGAAGGGGTGATCACTGTGAGAGTCTCCACTGGATCACATTGCAATGACATCTCCATTGGAGCCACCTCAACATTTGGTAAGCAAAGGCTTCTGTTGCTGATATTAGATGTAGAGTTACCAATGCTGCTTTGGCTATGAAAGTGATATAAGGTGCTCATTTGCTTTTTAATTTAGAAAAAAAAAAAAATCTCAAACGCTTATCATTTTCATTAGTATTTTATTGCTGCATTTGGTATCTGTTGCTAGCCATTATGATGGGAGAAAACAGCTTGCAGCAGCAAAAACAAACAGTAGTATAGATATCAACCCATGCTTATTTAGAATAAATGTACTAACCATATGATCATCAACAACAATTCTGAAATTTGTAATGGTACAATGTTAAATAAGTGCAAGGTGGTCAATATATAGTTGTATTATGACAATCATGACATAGAAAACTTGCCACTAAATATTTTCACAAAGTGATGGAAGCATAATAACAATATTCTCCAAGTTCATGATAAAATTTTGAAACATTCTCATTCTTTTCCTTGTCCAAATGCTTCTCCCTGCTAGTTTCAGATTATTCAATCATCTACATATTTACCCATAAATTTTCTCAACTTACGCGAGAAATACTCTTTGTTCTTATTTCTTGGGCACCTATTTTCAAATAAACAAATATATATAGATACATTAATGATCTTGAATTCTCTGTTTTATTATTATGTCAAATTCATAGTCATATAAATCTTTTTCCAACTTCTGAATCTCTGACCCAAGACAACTTGATCGAACTTGCGACTATAGAGGTTTCTTAAATGTTAAATATGGTGTGTATCAGAAATGTTAATCATGCTAGAAAACTATAGTAAGTTTTCTTTTGGTGTTAAAAGCTGTAGAATTGATCAAATTCCGCACTGTAATTATCCAATAGCTGATCATCCATGGGTTAATGTGGCATTACAGCTGAGTTGAAGATGGTTGTAGCCATGGTGACAGGGTTGGAGCCCAGAGAGCAGAGGCTTTTGTTCAGGGGGAAGGAGAGGGAGGATGGGGATCACCTTCACATGGTGGGAGTCAGGGACAAGGACAAGGTACTGCTGTTAGAGGACCCAGCCATCAGGGAAATGAAGCTGAAGGCAATGACAAGAAGCCAAGTCATGGGGAGCCCTTGTCACACCATCATTGAGGTGTAGGCCTTGAGGCTGTGCCTTTGTTTCCCATAGGACTGACTACTTCAGAAGGTGCAAGGCCAAAGGTTCTGCTGCCTCTGCAAAAGATGAGTAGTCTGCTTCTGAATGTAGTGTGGTTTTGAGTTATATGTAAAGCTGATCTCAAGTGAAGATGTTACAGAGTTGCATTCCATAATATATGGTCTGATGGAATGAGAACCTGGCTCACCTGTTTACTTCCAAGTATCAACATGATGCTGAGTTTTATGTGACAATTACTTTTTATCAAGGCCAAAGGTTCTGCTGCTAATTACTTTTCATTTAGTCATTTAATTTTTGGGTAAGTCTAAGCTTAATAAAATTGGTGAGCTAACACCCTCCCTTTCCATCAAAACAAAAGAAAGGATGTAAAGTTAGTCGTTTAATAATTTTTTTAAAAATTTAAAAGAATTGCAAAGAGAATTAAGACCCAAATTTACTTGTAATGTAGGCGTACAATTTTTTTTTTTTTTTGGGATGTGTTAAATGAAGTGAAAGATGACTGTTATCCGAAGAGTTCGAGGGAGGGGATGTGGGAGATTAAAATTTTTCACTCTTTACTGCGTGAAAACATTTTAAAAACATTAAAATAAAGGGTTCTTTATGCTTGGATTCATGTTGGTTGAGTAGGCCGCTCAGCATCATACACCCTCATGGTGATCTGACTTAAAATCCATCTCTTTTTGGAGAGCATGAGTTCGATCTTTCGAAGCTTTAGCAACTCTCTGAAGCACATCATGGATCCTATAATGTCTCACATTAATATGCTTGGTTCCGCAATGAAAACTTAAGTTCTGCACAAATGGATGACACTTTGACTATCATAATGTACGACAATATGCTTTTTGCTTGAGCCCATGCTTCAGCAGGCAATAAATTCAGCTTCTGCAGCAAAGATGGGTACCCACCTTTGCAATTTGGACTCCCATAAAATAGCTCGTCCCACAAAAAGAACCAAGTAATCCAAAGTACACTTTCTTGAATCAATATCTCCTGCCATATCTACATCTGTGCAGTCTTATGACGAAGGATTGCCTTCTCCATAACACAAACACCTCTTAGAGGTTCCTCTAAGGTATCTTTGAAACCATATTACTGCTGCCCAAATGCTCTTTTCCTCCAGGATTGGGAAGAAACTGGTTGACCAAGCTAGCTGCATTTCGGCATATATCAATCTTGCAATGGCCAAAGCATATTAGATATTCTTCATTTCATTGATATATAGGGAAATGCAAAGTAAATTGGCCCCTATATTCTTTCAAATCTTTCCAGGGTTGGTTTTGGAAAAACAGAGATTTCAATCATCTCTCTCCAGCTTGCCATCTTCATGTCACTTTGGTTGCATGATCCCCTTCTCCTGCAACACATCATCAACAAAAGCTACATAGTTTCCTGCCCAGATCTCTCTTTCTTGTCTCCTTGGCTCCTTGCCTCTTCCTCCAACATAAATAAATAAATAAATAAAATAAAATAAAATAAAATAAAATGTCCATTTTGTCCTTCCTGCAGCCTTTCTTATTCCGGTCTTAAGTAGGCTTTTTTTTTTTTTTTTTTGCTAGACCGGATGATTCATACAACACGTGTACGGACGCATCCAAGAAAATCGGAAAACAAAATATTACGGAGCTCTAGAGGCAGCTCTCCATCCCCCGCCCGTAGGATGTTATTAGCATGGTTAGCCACGTAGGTGGCCACCCAATCTGCAGCCCCATTGGCTTCTTTAAAAACATACTTCGTCTGGATAATCCCTCCGTCCAGAATCTATCGTCTAGATATCTCTAGTTTCAGTTTGGGGAATAAAGCAGGATAAGTAAGGCCTCGAATACTTATTCGTGATAAATTGGATGGGGAGCAGGCCAAGTGTCACGCTGCCTTATCCCAACCTTGTGTTGGGCCATATCTAAATGCTGGATTTTCCCAGGCCTGCGAGGGGACCAGTACTGGGAGTCTGGGATTGCTGAAGTCCCCATTCCACAATCTCCAAAACCAAAAGATTACAGCCAAACTTCTAATCCGTTCTCAGTTCTGAAACCAAAGGTAAGATTCCACCTCCTCTTCCTTATGATATAGATTAAGAACCGGGCTTTCTATTCTCCTTTCTCCTTGTTAGTTTTCTCAGAAGGCTGCTCTTGAGTGCTAACTTTCCTGAATGGAATCCCTTTGTCTGGAATTTTACTTCTGCGCATAAAACACCTCTCCAATATGCAATCTTTAAGCAGTTATTACTCAAAAGGAGCCTCTTTGGCGACTCCATATCTGGATTCTGATACTTTTCCCCACTATACTTTGAGGAAGAGGAGGACGGAAAGAGGGGTTTGTGGTGGTATGTGTGGTGGCAGTAAATTCTCCCACCTGTTTTTTCTTTCAAGCAGTACTTGCGGTTTAACTAGTTCTAATCTACATCCGAGAACTGGGTTCTCTGCTAACAATCCCAAGCTAAGCTTTTGTGAATCAAAGATGAGTCCTTTCGGAAAGTACTTTGCTTTGGCTTTGGCATTGGAGCAAGAACCTGATGGGTGTGAGCATGTGAAAGAGGTAACAGAATCAGAGAAGCCTGAGGGTAAGGAGGTTAGCTTTGACTCTTCGGGAGGTATTGGAAATAATGAGATATTTGATGCCAAAGATGGGGAAGAAGAAATGGTTGTGTTCGAAGAGACTGCTCGCAGGGATGGTGCTGAGTCAGTTGAGAAAGACCGGATCGATGTCCGAGCATTAGCTGCAAGTCTGCATGATGCTAAAACTGCAGATGATGTGGAGGAGTTATTCAAGAATTTGGAAATTTTGCCTCTCCCTGTTTATTCATCAATGATCAGGGGGTTGGGATCAGATAAGAAATTGCATTCTGCATTTGCTCTTGTTGAATGGTTGAAGAGAAAGAGGGAGGATACTGGTGGATCAGTTGGGCCGAACCTCTTCATTTATAATAGCCTCTTGAGTGCAGTAAAGCAGACTGAACAATTTGATAAAGTTGATGAGGTCATGGATGATATGAAATCACAAGGCATTGTACCAAATATCGTGACTTACAACACTTTGATGTCAGTTTATCTTGAACAAGGGCGGCCTAACGAGGCCCTCGATGTTTTAGTGGACATTGAGAATAATGGTCTATCTCCATCTCCTGTCACCTACTCAACTGTCTTATTGGCCTTTAAGAAAATGGATGATTCATATGGTGCACTTGGATACTTTGTGAAATTGAGAGAGCAATATGAGAAGGGGGAGATTGGGAAAGATAAGGATATGGACTGGGAGACTGAGTTTTTAAAGCTTGAAAAGTTCTTGATGCGCATCTGTTATCTAGTGATGCGCCAGTGGCTTGTGAAGGAAGAGAATCCAACTTTTAATGTCTTGAAGCTTCTAAGTGATATGGATATGGCACGGGTAAAACCAAGTCGTGTGGAATGTGAGCGGCTTGTGTGGGCATGTACTCGTGAAAGCCATTATACTGTAGCTAAAGAGCTGTACAGAAGAATAAGGGAGATGGACAGTGAAATTAGCTTATCAGTATGTAATCATCTCATATGGCTGATGGGTAAGGCTAAAAAATGGTGGGCGGCTCTTGAAATTTACGAGGATTTGTTGGATAAAGGGCCTAAGCCAAATAATCTATCATATGAGCTGATTATTTCTCATTTCAACATCTTACTCACTGCTGCTAGGAGAAGGGGGATCTGGCGATGGGGTGTTAGGCTGCTTAACAAGATGCAGGATAAAGGCTTAAGACCAGGAACTAGAGAATGGAATGCAGTCCTTGTTGCTTGCTCCAAAGCATCAGAGACTTCTGCTGCTGTGCAGATATTTAGGAGGATGGTGGAGCAGGGAGAGAAACCAACTATACTCTCTTATGGAGCACTGCTTAGTGCACTTGAGAAAGGGAAGCTTTATGATGAGGCACTGCAGGTGTGGGAGCATATGCGTAAAGTGGGTGTTAAGCCCAATTTGCATGCATACACGATATTGGTTTCGGTTTTCATTGGCAAGGGAAGTCCTGATATGGTAGATTCTGTTCTTCGTGAAATGGTATCATCAGGTATTGAACCAAATGTTGTCACCTACAATGCAATAATCACAGGATGTGCTAAGAATGAGATGGGTAGTGCTGCTTATGAGTGGTTTCACCGCATGAAGGTTCGAAAAATCAAGCCAAATGAGATTACTTATGAAATGCTAATCAAAGCTCTTGCACAAGATGGTAAACCAAGACTTGCATATGAGATGTACTTGAGGGCTTGTAATGAGGGGCTACATCTTTCTTCAAAACCTTATGATGCTGTTTTAGAGTCATGTCAGGCTATGGGTACAAGCATAGATCTTAATGCTTTAGGTCCTAGACCTGCTGAGAAGAGGAAAAGCATAAAGATAAGGAAGAATTTGTCTAATTTCTGTCATTTTGCAGATGTACCTAGGAGAGGAAAACCATTTGATGAGGCAGAAATGTACACTACACAGATGCAAGAAAGTCAATATGTAGATGGCATTATTGATGAAGTCCGTTCGTGAGACTATCTGCCAGCTACCCTTTGTACTTTGGCTGCCCTAGTTTTCATGCATTTATCGCTTAGAGCAGAATTCATTTTCAAGGTCCTTTATTACGCTTTTTTGGTGAAGTATTAAATCACAACAAATCTTACTGCACCGCCTCATATCCATTAGAATTTCATTGGCACAAATCAATAAGTTTGAGATTAACATTCCCCTCTGCACTATGATATTCTGTCAGTGAGTATAAAAGGAACCACTCAGTCTTTTAACTTTTTATTGTGCTCTGTTGTTTGCTTGGGCATAATTAGCTTCTTTTTACTTGAATTTTCTGACTGTTAAATAATTCCAACTTGTTTTATAAAATCATTTTCTGATTTATGACTCTCATTTTCCTTCTGCAATAGGTGTATATATCATATTAATTGGATTACAAACAATGTTTGACCACCTATTGAAATATTATTCCTAGCTCTGCATGCTGGAATACACGATTTTCATTGAAAACAACAAAGCAGTACATATGCTACATGCTTTATGATAAGTGTTTTCGTTGTGAAACATGTGATTTGTTCATGAGCATCATAATGTACATAATTAAACATTATCTGCATCTTCTTATCTATTAGTACAAACAAAAAAATTCCAAGTCAGCACCTCTAAGTATTGTATCTGCCTAATTGGAATTAGACTTATATAACGCGTCCATTATTTTGTTCAATAGTTATTAAATTGAGGTATTGTAGGCTTTTAGGATTAGTTCAACATGTTCGAGCTAGAAATACTTCCTCATTGATGAAAAATAAGAGATATCTTGCTGATTGTTCATCGCATATCTTTCACTATTAATTATAGGCACATTTGATATGAATATGAAGTTTGTTTTAAGGATCCGTCAATCAGCTTGTTGAGTGGGCTCCTCTTCTCCAAAAGGTGCCTCCTCCTCCTTTGTGTAATTATGTCTACAATGCGCATGCTGTCAAGATATCATCTCATTGAGCTTAGTGCTTTGTGCATGGTTTTAAAAACTGCTGAAACGAGATGGTACGACCAGTACCATGCCGTTCTGACATGGAACCAGCATCCATACAGGTGTCGGGATGCTGAAACAGCTATATTGGTATGTAACGGTCATATCAGTCTTTATCAGTCCATACCAATGCATATCGGCAGTATTGTACCAGCCATACCGATCGGTATAGATGGTTTTTCAATTTTTTTTGGAACATGTTAGTTTCGATACATACCGTCAATATCAGTACGATACCAATACTTTATTATTTCGACACAAAAATGATGCAGGGTTCGGTACGGCTATTTAAATCCTTGCCTATAATATTCTAGCTCCAAAGGATTCACATTCCTTTCAAGCAAGAAAAACTGAAATCTCTATTTCAGAGAGAGAGAGAGAGAGCTTAAAGCAAATGCCAGAGAGGCATCAGGATAAGGGTGAATATTTTATAGGCCCAGAAACTCCATTCAAGACCATCTATCTTCAAGTACAATAGCAAAGATGAATTACATTTGGTGGTGAAGATGTAGCACATGCATCACATGGATGCTCAATGACATAAAAGTGGATCATGTTCCTCCAACAACTATTTTCTATGTATTATTGTTATCTTATACAAATATCCTAGTTCAATTTTATATGAATACTATTCTCTTATACTTATGTAGTTTGTGTAATATTTGCATAGCAGTGACCACAGCTTTTGTCTTTATATTTACTGGGATATTGGTATGATTGATTGATGATATTTTGCATATTTTTTTCTAAGATTCACTTTTATCCTTACCTATGCATTGTTTTTTTATCATAAACTAGTCAATGATGTCTTGACTAGTGCATGTAAGACTTTATGGCCCTTGTATTTTTGCAACACTGCTATGATCATGCGTCGGCATTAATGTAACATCTCAAAACATCTTTCTCTGCTGCACTCAGAGTGCTGTAATGCAAGAGACTTACTATATAAAATGTCAACCAAGAGCCCAAGTACCTGGGTTATGTGTATCTTGAATGTTGAGACCTCAAACTAATGAAAAATCAATGGTTTGGGCATGTCACAGTTTCTGCAAAGAATAGAGGGACAAAAAGTAGAACAGAGAGTAATAGGATTCAGAAAATAGGATTCTATCGAGGCATTCAAGATTCATAATCCACTACCTGATTTCATGGTGCACTGAGCATGGTGCGTAAGCTGCAACAGTTGAGACATTACCTTGCTTTTCAATCAAGAATGTGCATAAAGTTCTTATTTCATCCTAAAAAATTGGATTGTTGAAAAAGCATGCTCACAATTCAATGGACTTGAATCCAAAAACATAAACCAAGATCAATTAAAACTTGGATCCTTCAGGATGCCTTCACAGAGATATGGATTTTCGAGGATATGTAAATCGTTTTGCATTTATCCAATTTTGTATCAGCCTATCTTCATAATTCTCGAACCCTATTCCAACAACTGTCATGTGAAGATCTAAAGAACCACTGGCACCTTAGCACTTGTGCATGGAAGCTTAACTTGAAACTCTGGATTTTTTTTGGCAGGAGGAAAAAAACTATTGATGGTTTAGTTCATATTGTGGGAAGTCTCAATAAAGGTATAGCTGTCACACAAATTGTGACCCCCCACACAGTATCAGTCACCAAAGTAGACATGAAGTAACACTATACAAGCACATTTAGCTTGCATTTTCTTCTTGAGACCTTTTTACTTTTTTTTTTGTCGTGTGGGAGTTAGAATTAATTTCTGTTTACTTCCTTTTATCCATTGGGGGAGGAGAAAAACATTTTTACTCGGCCACAAAGTTTATTTTGTACACAGCAAGGGGGTTCTATTTTTCTCTTAATGGGAGTTCTAGGGATGGGTTTATATGGTTCCAACGAACCAACATTAGATTTTGAAAGATTAGCTAATCAATCATATCCTGTTGCTGTGGAAATAATATTATATTTTGGTTTCTTTATTGCTTATGCTGTTTATACTTGTGGTTTGATCATGCAATTGAGTCAAGTCAACTATGTTCATCAAGTTTTGATTCCACACGTGATAGCAAACTAATTATTGGACTCAACAAGTTAGCATACTGCCAATAGAATTCTTAGAAACATGGTCACCCAATGCTTTACTCGTTCATGTCTTCCAAGTGTTCTAAGTTGACCTAGTTCTTTTGTGGACTTGACAAGTCAATGAATAATCTCATACATTCAAACTCATAGGTCAAGTCATCTTGATGTATGATCTATGTCTAATTAATCCAGGTTTATCAACTCAGGGGGGACTTTTAATCAGTAGCGGCTTCTGAGATGTTGCAGCGAAGTTGCTTCCGGGTTAAAACTAGACATGCAAGTTGGTGATGCAAAGCCTGGATGCTGCCTACAATACCTTATGGTTCTTGAGTCCGGGATCTTGGTCTATGAAAAATATACATTTTTATGCTAGATGTCGCAAATTATATATATTAGCCATTGATTTGGGTTTTAACCATTGTTTTCATCTCAGCTGAGGTATCAGTACGTATTCAGTACATGGCACTAATGATACGATCAAGCTAATGTATCTTCTCTTATTACTTTGGCTTATGGCAACTGATATATTTGAAATATCAGTTGATATAATAACAATATATTGGTCAAGATTTTAGATTTTAATATATACTTAGTTATTAAATGTTTACAAAATGATTTCAATTGAACATTATTCTCATGTTTATTATATTAGCTGTTTGACATCTGGGTTCTCAAAATATCTTTGTTTTCTCCAATATTTCAGAAGCTTCCATTTCAACTAAGGGAAATCTAGATATCAGTTTATCCTAGTCAGGCTACCATTCGAGATGGCCAAGATCTTCAATTCGAGAACCTCGGTTTTAACTTGAAGTTTGTGGATTTGTACATCGAAAATAGAGATGTGAATGAGCTGACACCACTTCATCTCTTATCATCTTGGGTTGGATCATCATATCAGATTCGTTCAAATATCTCTCTCTCTCTCTCTCTCTCTCTCTCTCTCTCTCTCTTCCCGGTCATCTTTCATCGGCGTCCTAGTTGTCGACAAGATTTTTAAGCATATTTTGGTTGATCCCTTGAATTCAAACAAAAATATTTGTATAATGTTTTTTTAAAAAGACTATTTATACTATCATATAATGTGAATTCTAGTGGCCTCCCAAGCAAAAGTTAGAAGGTTCAAGTCCCGAGACGTGTGATCTCGTTAGTGATATGTATAAGCATCAATATGTATAAGCATCCAAGATCTTTCCAACATACAAATAACATCAGACTCAATACATGTTTGCACGGGCTAGTGATTGGGTTAGGATTCACTTTGGCTTTTAACATGTTAGTTCTCCTTTGCTCCTTCATTTTCAAAACAATATCCTCTTCTTAGGGCTAGTGACATGTAATTGGGTTAGGATTCACTTTGGCTTTTGACATGTTAGCTCTCCGCTGCCCCTTCATTTTCAAAACAATATCCTCTTCTTCTCAATGAAACGTACCACCCGACAAATTGATGAATCAGGCCAAAATA
>JAOXJJ010000002.1:4867061-4892826 GCA_025769935.1 Phoenix roebelenii | reverse complement strand
ATCTTTGTTCTATTAAACAACAATGTTAGATTTTTTTTTTGTTACTGAAATGCAAACTACTTGTATGGATGACAAGGCTCTCCGCTCTCCTCTCCTTCAAAGAGCTGTACTTTAATGTTAAGGTTCTTTCTCGGCGTGTTCTTTATCACTTACGACAGTCGCTTTTTTTTCAGCAAATCTGATCAAGGGATTTTCCATAGTAATGGTTAAGTAAAATTACCAGTGACATCCTTTAAAAGTAAAATTAGCAAAAATGAAAATATATGTATCAAGACAGCAACCTTTTCTCAAATCACAGGTCTAGTTTAGCTAAATAAGAGATCAATCTCATAGTTTTGTAACAGCCCCTCAAAAACTCCTTGCAACACACCAAGCTCCTTGCTGCCTCCATCTCATCGGATATATGTCATTGTCAACACTTTCCAACAAGAAAGCTGCTAGGTTTCCAAAGAACTTTCCTGGACAGGTTCCAAACCCAGTTTTTGGTATGAAATGAAGGGGGTCTGGGTGCTAATTTGGGGCTACAATGCCAACATTTCCTTGGTGGTTCCTGGAACCCATGTCCTACAGCCTCTTCAGGGATGTGTTAGGAGAGATGATGAATTTTCCAATAAATGGTCTCCTATACTTCTTGAGTTCTAATTCACCATCAAATATTTCCGAAAAAATGAATCACTGTCAATTTAAAACCTCAACCAATACCATGGAATACATGAATAGAAGCTCTAATCCTCATAATTTGCTGACCGTCAAAAGTCGATACGAGAGCAGGCGAGGCCAAAAAAAAAAACTGCAGAAAACAAGGTGTATGATTCTCTGCACGGCCACACTGCTTTATCAGAAACCAGGTGCCATAGGTGGTAGAGGACAGCAGTAGTTTCACTTGAAAAACTGCAAGCATTATCAAGGTGCAGCAGAGTCCGTTTGAGTTTCAGGGACAATGTCGATGGACTGGATTTCAGAGTCCTCAGCTTGTGATTGAGATGCCAAAAGCCTCGCCTTTTTGTAGCTGCTTGCACTTCTCAGGATCGTGCCTAAGGGCATATTCTTTTTGGATGCATTTGATCTGGTAGAAAGGCAAACAACAAAAAATTATTACTAGTTTGCAAAAAATGTTAGAATATGAGAAATCCTCTTGCACAGTTTCCTAGTAGAAAATTAGGAAGCATACCATAGTTACCTTCAGAAGTGCGAAATCAAATTGCAGTGTGCATGCGCGCAAGCTAGCAAACAACAGCCACACTCTTTACCTCTGCAAACTCTAGGTGAAACTCTTAATGTTTACAACTAGCCAAACACAACAACCATATTTTATTCAGTTTTACACTCTTGGTCACAATAAATCATCTTTTTCCAGTTGGTGTACTAAAAGTTCCCACTGTAATTTTAAATAGTAGCAGGCAGTAGTAAAATTTTAAAAGACTATACAATGCAACGACATTGTAAATAAAGGGAGATGAATAAAATGAGGCTATGAGTTTCCACTTTAGGTCATTATTATTACAATCAAGGTATGATGAACTCAAGCTTAGTGAACCTATTGTCAATAAATTAGAGTGATAAAATTAAGTATAGATTAGCCTGATGACATCAAACAGACTATAACAGCCAAAACATTCAACATATACCCAACTTCTGTGATCTATAAATCCCAATGCATATGATACCTTAGAAGTGACCAAAATGAGAGCCAATTACAGTAACAATCTTGAACTATTGTAAAATTATCCAAATTATGATTTCCTTGTCTGTTAATTTTCTCCCTTCATAGTGAACACCACATAGCAGATGGAAAGCTTTTCCAATGCAAAACTGAAAGGTTAAGAAAATCTATTTATTGTAACAAAACTAACAAAAGCTCTGAGAATAGCTGACTTTTGTGATGATTGCCATCTGATCACAACTAACTTTTAACACCCCATATTTTCAGGTAGAGGTCTCCACTAAGAGACACTCCTCTGATTGCTCCATTATGATTAACAACAAGGAGCTAGATTTACCTGCATGTCCTACAACTTGCATAGCTTTTTAAATTTTCTAAAGATCAAGAATAAAGAAAGTAAATTGAACAATCATGTGATTAAGGAAGAATGTCTATTTTCTAGCATAAAACAAATCAGTAAAGCTTGAAGGTATGAATAATATTATTCAAACTAGAATAGAAGAAACATTTTTATTATTAAATCTTATAAATATACTTACTGTGACAGAAAGATACTCCCACCATCAGTTCCCTCATCTTTTTTACCATAAGCAGCAGGTCTAATTCCTATAAAAATTAGCAAGGAGCATAAAAGTGTGGAAATTTGCTCATACAGTGATTATTTTGAGCATATGATTAGTTGCAAAAACTATAGAATAAATTTTGCAAATTATGACAGCAGAGTATATGTTTCCGAACACTGAAGCAACATGATATCAGCACTACTAAATATGGCCAACAACAATAGCTAGTTGCAACTACTCCATAAGAAACCACACTAAACCAAATCCAATCAGTATAGTCTAGTCCCACAAAATGTGTCTAGAAAAACATTGAGAAATGTAAGCTACTAAAAAAAAGATGAATCTGCACTACCATGACTCAAATTTTGAACAAAACATTAGCTCGTCTATGACACTAGGATCTCACTCCATTATGAATAGCTAGCAGATGAGAAATAGAGTAGGAGCGAACGCTCTAACTGGTTGCCGCCGATGTAATGATCTGGTGGTGGCAAATTCCAGAGTATAACTACAATAGGTCATAGCTCTCAGTAATGATACAAACATGTGCATTGTAATAAAGAAACATAATCAGTCGATCAAGGTCATAGATACCCACTTAAGGGTTGCCAATGACTAAATCTCCCTTTCAAGTACTCATCAATTATTATCTTATGAATCAATTTCAAGACAAATATCAGACCAGCCATAAGACCATGAACTACATGTTATTAAAAGAAGATTAAGGTAAATTCTCAACAATTATATTGCATAGTATGATATATAAGGTCCCAAAGTAATGCAGAATGCAGTCAACTTAAGCTGCCATAGAAAGATAAGTCTTCCATTTCATCCTGAAAACATAATGTAAGTTCAAAAACGTAATTATCTGTTACTTTACTAGTCAAGCATCTGACCCTGTTATTAAGGTTTCCTTCAAACCGTTGAATTAAGACTTAAAAATTTTGCATAAGCCCGTAAATCTTACTTACAACTAGATGCCAAATTAAAGAATTTGGCTAACACACTATTAGCATAAGTGCTACCTAGCTCAAAAGGTCAGCTTGATTATTACACAAACATAGGCATGCATTTCCAACTTGTCAAGTCAGCTCAAGTCCAGAGTTTACAGCATGCCCAAAAGTTAATATTTCAAAGTATTACATACATCAAGGTTTGCCGAACCGGTACCAGAACCCGTACCGATCAGCGCCCGGTACAGTTTAGTACCGATTCGGACCGGACCGAACTGAACCAAACCGGTTGAAAGTGCTGGTTCACGGACCGGCACGCCCTAATTTTTACTTTTTTATAGTTCTCTCTTTTCAAACTTTTTTTATGAATTTAAGTCTAATTTGATTATTTTTTATGTTTTTGATATTTCTATAATTCTGGTTTAAGCTAGACGATGCATCTTATTGCTTTACAATGATAGGTAAATCGAAATAACCACCAGCTAAGTGCTGCTTAAACTTGGTTACCCCTCCTCTGAACTCCGTGTTCAACCAATTGTACTGCCACTGGTGTCGGCCTAAGAGTATTCGCTCATGCTACCAGCCAATATCACGCTCTCGACCTTTTTTTCTTGATGGCTCCATTCCTACATCGGGTCGATCAAGTATGTCAGTTTATCAATTATTTAAAATTAGCAAAATATTAATACGACGACGATAATTTTTTTACCTCAAAAAATACATCTGATTTATATAATACATAACCCTAATTTTTATTTTTTTATTTATTGATATATTTTAATAATTTCTATTTAAAAAATGTTTATATATCATAAATTCAAAAAAATATGATTTCTACCTCAGAAATTACTTCCAAATTATCTAATACATACTACTATTTTTTCGTAATTTTTGGTATTAATTAAATATTTTAAATTTTTATATTTAAATTAATTTTTAGATATTAATATATCAAAAAATTAATTTCAGCTTAGATCCATGTAGAACCCAATAATGGATACTATATATATTTTTATAGACTCTCGGGCATGTATAAAAGACTACTTATTTCTCAATTTTTTCTAAATTTAGGCATAGGCTATTGTGCGCATGATCACATCAAAACTTGAATGAATAGATACCAAATTTTTATATATTGTAGCTTGCATGTCCCTAAATATATTTCTAATTTTTCAATTTTTTTAAAAAATATCCTTTTTTAATCCGAAAATATATTTTGAATTTTTAAAAACTATATAAAATTCAAAAAATAAAAATTTTTATGTCAATGTGTACATCGTCTATAGATCTACAACATATAAAAAAAATCAAGCCCAAATTCAAAAATTTAGCATAACCTTCTTTTATTTTGCAATATTCGAACTATTTTTTTAAGCCCAAAAAAATGAAGAAAGAAGATAGCCTGAATCAGTGTTATTTATGAATTTTTTGGATAGGAGAATCTTTGGCAAGAAAAAGCAACTCACCGTTGGGAAGGCCTTCTCGGGCCTTCCCAATGTCATTGAAAGGGCTTTTAAAGCCCCCAGCACGCCATTGTGGCATTATTGCCATAGTGTTGCTATGGCAATTGAGAAGGCCTTCCCAATGTCGCTGAAGGGGCTTTTAAAGCCCCCAGCAGGCCACTATTGCATTATTGCCACAGTGTTGCTGTGGCAATTATGCCATAGCAGCGGCATTATTGCCAGAGCAACGACATTATTGCCATAGCACTACTGTGGCAATAATGCCAAAGCACTGTGGTAATAATGCCACAGTGCTACTTGACTCGGTGCGAACCGACCGGGTCGTACCAAGTCATCATCGAACCAGTCGGTTCCGGCTGGTTCTGACATGAAAAGGACCAGCTTTGGCTGGTCCTACTGCGATTCTGGCCCTTTCGGGCCGGAATTGTTTTCTGGCAAACCTTGACATACATACATATACCTATACATACATACATACATACATACATATATACATACATACATACATACATATATATATATATATACACATACACATATATATATATACATACATATATATATATATATATACATACATATATATATATATATACATATATATATATATATTGCCTCTATCCTTTACCCCAGTTTCCTCCTCTCCCCTCATTTCATGGCCGTCAAACCTCACCATCTCCTGATCTCCCAACCACCCATACTCTACAGCTACCACCCCCTACTTTCAACCCGCCTTGCCTTCATCACTACCACACTCCTATCCTACACGCCCCTTCTCACCAATGCCACCACTAACACCCTCAGTAATTACCACAACCTTGCCCTTTTCTGGCCCTTCCTCATCACCCTCACCCACACATTCCATGACAACCTCCCCCCACCCCCCCTCAACATGCTGGCCATTGTTGGGAAGTAACATCACGGCAGTCAATTGTCTACCCTAGGGAGTTGAGGGAGTTGGGCATTTACCAAGTCAGGTCAGGCTTACCTTAGTCTGCAGATCTCAGTATTAGACCAAGCCTAGGTTGCAAAGAGTTATCCTAAGACAAGGCGAAGCCAGGCACGAGTCAACATGTTGAAACTTGATGTCCGAGTACCTGACCAGGTTTGGTCAATGCCTAGATATAATGTCGGTTCACTAGTAAATGATTTACCATAGTACCCAATTTAACCTAACCCAGACAATTCAAAAATTTTGTATTTGATGTGTCCATGCACACGAACGCCAAGACACTTCATGACAATCCTTGACACTTCAAAATTCAAATCAGCGAACCATAAGGTCATCATGGTCATGTATCAGCTCTGGGCACTTAATACCTAGTAGTTTTCAAGTTGAAAATAACATGTAGCAAAGATTCCATAAATTTTATGAAATTAAAAAACAAATTTCTAACAAATTACGCATTATATACATATAAGTATGCTTATCTACATACACATCTACAGATTAGTATGTCTCCCCATATTCTGTTATTTGAATTTTGAAGGTTGCTATGTCAAATTTTATCAGACATTTTAACATCTAAAACCTATGTCATAAAATTGCATGAGCCTAAAGGCAGATTTTAAGACTTCAAAGTTGCAGCCACTAGGTAGTTAAGGTGATCTTCATGTGACAATAGAATTTCTAATGGGGATACTCTAAATGTTGGCCATCTAGATTATACGTTCATCAAAAAAAGGATCTAGGAATCTGACAGTGCTTCATAGATTTCTCAAAGTAAATATTAATAATTAACATTAATGATAACATGTTTCATTGACCTAAAGCAAAAAATCCTTAGAATTTATGGTTAAATCAAGTTGGTCATTGAATTGCACAATAATTTTGAGCTAGACAGTTATTGCGTGCTGCCAAAGGACTACTGCAAGATACTAATAGTATGGTGGGATTAAAATTTTCTGAGTCCCTTGAATAGGAGGGACATGTACATAATTGCTTGGTCTCATTGGTTCAGCCATAATATGGAAATCCCACATCCAAGGATGTATATAGAATAAAGGAAGCAGCAACCCACCTGATCAAGCCCACAAAGCAAGGTCCATTGGTGTGGAATCAGAATTGGGTTCAACAAAAGATAAAAAATATATATATTTCGGTTACCCAAAAAATCAGAACTGGTCGCCTTCAAAATATATTTTGATCTGGTAAATATCTAAACTGAATTAAAGATATGAATAATGAAACAAGAAAAGCATGATTAGCAAAATGATGTGTAGAAAATTTTAGACTAAGAATCAATGAAAGGTAGATTTGAAGCATTATATCGTTGCTTATGAACTCAAGTAAATTTATTAGCGGAGCTGGTTTATTTAGTCCTTAGATGAAGGACAATCATGTCGGCTTAAATGTTCGAACAAGGTCAGACATATTTAAGTTTCTAAATATAACATGTATTACAAATATATTTTATCCTGAACTATATAAAAATGGAGAAAGCATCACCAAGTCAATTGACTTGATAAGATTGGGCAATTAACATGGTTTCGTACTTGAATCAACCAATTCAATCTGATGAAGGTTACTTCAATACGAACCAGGTTACACAGAAGAGTTGGTTTGCTTAAGACTACACAGTGAAGGACTGGTTTGGATCTGGTCATTCAAACATGTTCTGCTAAAACCGAATTTGGGGATACATTGGATTAGGTTGAAACTGAATCTATAGATATAGGCCTGACAATTAATGGACTGGGTTCCTGCCAACAATTTTTTGTGCCTGATATGCCAAACCAACTATGCCCAAAATATATACTAAATGCATAGTTTACTTTTAAGTTTTGTTTATACCCAACAGTCAGAAGATCTAAGCAGTTGTCCTCGTGTTAGAAGCAGGTGCCACCTGTCTGAGCATGATGTTGCACAAATCCATGCTATGTTCAACTCTGATGTCAAAACTTTGATATTCAGTTGTAACCTGAAATAGTTCAGGCCAGGTGTGGTAAAACTAAGTTCAAGCTAAGAAATCAAGAAACAAACCAAGACTATCCCTTGCACTGCCCAGCTTGCTTGATGTATACCCATAAACACATCATTCTTGAGCGGTGCACAATAATTATTTTGATCATAGCTCACAAAGTTTGTCCTGAGAAGTCGGGATAGACATGCAGAGGTGCAAGAGGATAAAGCCCATCAGGCTGACCCTTATTAAGGGAAAAGAAAAGAGGAGGTAGTCCGGTAGAGGTTGGAAGATCATGGTTTGGTTTCTAGCATTCATCATTTCTAATGTGGCCCTCTGTCTTCATTTTCAAGATTCACCAGATGTAATTTCAACTTGTCATGTATAAACTTCTAGAAGCATACAAAATGAACAGGGAAAGCAGTAAAGGCTGATTTATGATGTTCTTAATCTTTGTACGGAACAGATCATGAATCTGCCTCTCATGATAACCTACCAGCAATAAACACTACAGCAAAGAATAATTGAGCTAGTTTAGCATGTGCATATAAAGGGACAACCCAAAAATAACATGATTTAGATTTCTGAGATGACCTTTAAAAGACAGAAGAATACAGCTAAAATGCCTGGACAAAAACTTATAAAGGAGAAAAAATAAAATTGAAAACAATCAGATAAGGCTTTGCTCTTGGTTAGTTTGAAGTGTGATTCACAACCGCCACTCTATATAATTGCAAATAGAACTGTGTCAGTAACAATTTTGGTAGCAAAGATCACACATAAACTAAAGTCCTTTCTAAATAAATGCACAGTACAACATAGATCATTTTACTATGAAAATGGAAACAAACCGAGCAAGTAAATATATCTGGAAGGAGAGAATGAGAAATTATAATACCAGAAGAAGCATGAGAGTAGTCCAGATGGAATAACTTTGGAAAGTTCAGTTAAATTGAAATTGCATACAAATCAAGGGCATGATGCACCTTCAATCTAGGCAAAACTCAATAAAAAGGGGAAGTCCTACAATAAAGCTGAATGGATATGAGAAAGAAATTAGATTCCATGACAGTTTGTTGCAAAAGGTCATGGCCTCAGTGGTAATAAAAGTTTTAAAAACAGAACTATAGTTTGTTCCAAATAGCTCGGACATTATTGATCTTGGTGACATTAACAATTCCTTTAGGTTGTGGCAAACAACACAGCCTAACACATGGAAAAATTAAAGCCCACAGCAAATTATTCCTGATGAACAATTCCAGATATATGCTAACTCATCTATTCAGTTCATAATGCCATAGGTTGACTGCATACCCGTACCGTACTGTACCAGGTCAGAACTGGTACAAAACTTATGTTCGGGTTGGTATAGGCTTTGTACCACTCCACACTGCCTCATACCGATGTGTACCGAGGTGTGCCTACCCGTACCAAGATGTAATGAGATAAAAAGTGAGAAAAATAATTCAATGATGATTTCAAGCATGGGGCACATACTATATCGTACTAACCTATACCATACCGAACCACTAACGTACTGGTACAGTATCCAGTACCAACATTGTAGACCTTGCATAATACAGTATTTTTTCTAAATGAAATAAATTCAAAAAGATAAGAAACTAAGAACACCAATACCTGGAGTCTGTGTTTCTTCAAGGTCCCCATCTGAGTCAGAAGACGTAGATGAATTATATGAGGCTGCTTTCATAGGATCTTCTATATTACTAATCCCAAACTCATCATCCGAACTTCCACTTGTAGCATCATCAAATATTGCACTTGAAGTAACTAACAAAGGCTTTTCTTGTTTAGAATTGTTAAGAACCTTCCCAAATCTTTTCCTTGGAACCTTCCTAACTGCAACTCTATATTGTTTAGTTTGGTGTGGTATATCTTCTGTGCTGTCACTAGATGCTGCCAGATCAGCCACTGCATCAGAACTATCACTCTGAGTAGCAGGTGCACCTACAGCACTACCTCTGATGACAGTACTTAAATTCTGAGACTGGAGGACATCGTCTGAGGAGTGCATAATGGCAGTGTCATCCTGATGATTATGAGATTTAAGCTTACCATCAGAAACAGAAGACTTTTCTTTGGGATGATGCACATGCTTGCTATGCTCATTCCTTGACAGGGATACCTGACAAGAAGTGTCACATTTGTACTCCTGAAGCTTCTTTTCAGGTCCGCTATCATCATGTGGCTTTCGTGGTGAAATCAAAATAGAAGAGGTATCACCAAAATTCACATTGGATTTACTTGACCTCTCTACAGTTTTTTCATTATGCACTTTTTTAGTTTTAAGTTCCTTATCTGTGAGTTGTACCATGGAATCAGTCAGAAAATGCTTACCAGGATCAGCATCTTGGTATTTCTTCTTATGCATGTGCTGCTCATTTGAACTTGAAGGCTTTACCGTGTCAACAGTGGAATCTTGTGAATACATGCTTGATTTTTTTTTCCTTTTACTTTTTCCCTTTTTTAATTTCCCAGTTACAGTCTCCTTCAATGGAAGCTCCTTTGCAGAAAGAAAAGATTCATGCTCGACGACTTTAGGAGGAAAAGAATCGATGAAGTTAGTCTTGCCACTACCATACCCGGGAGGATCCATATGTTCACGCATTTCAATAGAATCTGCAGATCTCTTATGGGTCATATTCTGGCCAATTTCTTTACCAGAATTATCATAAGTATTTCCCAACAATTCCTTTCTGTTCTTTTGGGTTATGTTTTTTGCTGAAAGGTGGGCAGTTTCATGCTTGTTAGATGAATCATTGAACAACGAAGCTGAATCTATTTTAGATATATTCTGTGAAGCATCATCAGGAGGCATCGTAGCATTAGATTCATTACCTGAATCTCTGTGAGTAGTTCCAAATGCTCTCTCAAAATTCTCTCGAGTACTCAGATCCCTTGAAGATAGGTCATGATTGCTGGACATGTTGTTTAACACTTCTGATTTGGCTATTTTTTTCTTGTGGTGATGTGAGATTTTAGCATTGTTATTTGAAGGAATGATAAAATCTACTTTTGAAGGACTTCCAAGAGCTGCAGGCTCTCCATGACTGGTTGTTGGCTTAGATTCATTACCCAAATCTTTATGGTTCATATCCAATGTTTCTGTGGGCTTTTCTTTAACAGGACCTTTCCCCAGAGAGTGGGCAGATTCTTGACGAACGAACTCACGATTTTGAAGTTTGGATTTGGCTGATTTTTTCCTTTTCCTACATGAACTTGTCTCAATAATATTAGAAAGCATATGAGAATCCACTACAGCAGAATTTTCAAGAGCAACAACCTCTCTAAGAACAGTTTCTCCCTCATATTCTTTACCAAGTTCTCTATGGGGGTCACCTAATGTCCCTATGCAGTTCTCTTCAGTGACTTGATCACGTGAAGGATGAGCACTCCCATTTTTATCAGGTTGCAGACTGGTAAATTCAGTTTTCTTTGTTTTCTTTTTCCTCCTACAATGTACACTTCTAATATCAGTGCCAGAAGGAACTTCAATATCTAAATTTGCAAGGTTGTTAGGATCCCCAAATTCCTTAAGAATGGTTGCTGCATCTGATTCTTCATGCAGATCCCTACAGTTGCCTCCAGATGCTTCACCAATATTCTCTTTATTCACATGTTCTGAAGGATGAGCAGGATCAAACTTGCTTGACATGGTTTTTGGTAATTCATTATTGGACATTTTTCTGCTGTGAAGCAAGTTAGTTGGAACTTCATCAACTCCAGATGGATTTGTAAGTGACGCAGCCACTTTCAGACCATCTAGAATGCTAGGTTCTTCACACCATTCTGTATGGCTATGATCCAAAGGCACTTCCTGGTTCTCATCTGCTGCATTCTTAGTAGCTTCTTCAGTATGGACTGCAGCATCAGGCTCTTTGGTCAGAGTTCTATAGTTGTTTACCCCTGCTTCCTTGGCATGACCTTGAACGGCTTGTTCACCTCCAGGAATAACAGTACCAGTTAAATCCACTGAGCTATCATAAGGTCCAATTTTGGTATGGGGTTCCTCCATGCTGTGTGACAAGCTAGTACCACCATTATTGAATGGAACAGCTGGTTCAACTTCATCAAGAGACTTGGATGACTTTTTTCTCTTTTTCTTTTTCCTTTTATCATCCACTAGATTTTCTGGCACTGAGTCACCATGGAGTAGTTTACCGGATAATTCCTCTGTAAAAGCCAGATGTTTCTCCTGAGAATTAGTTTGTGGAGGAGCATTTTCCAACTTGGGTGTCTCTTTCTTATAGGCAGGGCTTTCAAAGTTATTTCCTATCGCAGGATCCTCAAGAGGCGTCTCCCTAAAAGAGCCATCTTTTTCCTTGTTGTGCTTTTTCTTCTCTTGAGAAAGATGTTCTGAATCTCCATCCAAAATAAGATTGTTCACTGAGATGTTACTCCTTTTTCTGAATTTTTCTTTCTTGGTAGCAAATATAGAAGCATCTCCATCGCTAGATCCAACATCAGGATTCTCAGATCCTTTTTCTCCACCGTCCTCCTCTTGACCAACAACAAGGTCAGTTTTGGACTGTACATGCAGTCCAACCTCTTCATTGCCCTCATGAACTTGTCCTTTGTGCATGTCTGTTACATTAGGAATCTGATCAAGTCTAGACACCCCTTTCGCTCTTAAGTTCATCCCCTTTGATGTGTCAACATTTGTATCACCCATACCAATCTGATCATGTGAAGAACCATGCAAGCTTTCAATTTGACAATTTCTAGCATTTGGCAATGATGAATTACCATGATTGGCTGATATGTCCAAAGAAGTTTCAAGCAATGATTGCCTTTCATCCACAACACCTTGCAACCTATCACTGAAGTGGCCCAGTGAGACCCTAACATTAGGCTCTGCATGAAGCTGAACATGCTTTTCTGATTGCTCAACATTCTCACTTACAACATTTTCTGCAATTCCTGCTCGACTTTTCATCATGGATACAGGAGCAGCATCGATATGAAGAAACCAAGTCCTTTTGATCCCATTAAAAGCACTTCTAACAAGCATCGAATTCGACAAATTATAGAAGGATGATCTGCGCTTGACCTGCCAACATCATCCATAACTTAGTAACAAAAATTAATTCCATTTAACAAATACGAAGAAAACAACAAGATAAAAGCATTCAAGGACCCCAAAGATAAAAGTTCACGATAGCTCGAATTTGCAAGCATACCTTTATTGCATGGATAGTGATTTCTCCAACATTTGGAAAGCAAAGAGCATGCTCAATCCTTATCTTCCCTGCTCCACAAAAGCATGAAATTTGCACTGAATTACAAATCTCCAAGAGAAGCGCACCAAATACTTAAATATGAGTATAAACAACAGAGAACAATTAGAAACTCCTGCATGAACTATGAGAAGATAAAATCGAAGATAGAAATGAAATGAGATCACAAACCATTAAAAATAAGGAAAAGAGGAAAAACATATACCATGAAAATGTTACAATTTAGTGCGGAGCAATTAAATGGTACAGTTACTACACTTCTTCCATTGATAATACCATAAGGAATGTAGGACCAAAAATCGATATTTGGATACTCAAATGACCCAAAAATTTCAAAATAATTCTATAATCTGAAAATAAAACAAGAATAATAGGATCGAGAGAAATAACATATACACCCTGTCAAGATTTCCATAAAAAATGGCGGGGGGCAAACCATTTGGAACCACAAGGAAATGGAATGCAAACTGAGGAATGCAAAGAGGCACGAAAGAAACGAATCCAAATCGAGAGAATAGATTCGGAGAAGGGAAGGGAAAGGCATCGGGGGCTCACTCCTGAGATCAGCAACGGTGTCGTCCGAGGAGACGACCATGGCGAGATGGGTGTCGAGGCTCGAGTCGACGAAGAGGGGAAAGGACGAAGCCGCCGCCGCCGCCGCCGCCGCCGCCTCCCCCGAAGAATGGTTACCTTTCGCCATTGGAGGTGAGGTACAGAAGCGGGCTTGCGGCTTCTTGGCGGAGGGGAAGGCGACGGGTTTAAAGGAACGAGGGCTTTACCGGCGGGGCCTGCAACCTCTGGGACTGTCATATATATAGATAGGAGTTCATAAAATCTGGACCGTTATTTTGGGGTATATCTGATTGATGGTTCCAGTTCAACGGTCGGAGATGGACAGTTGCTCTCCCCGTGAGATCTTGGGCTGCTAACGACGTCCGTCAGGTGTCGCGGCGAGCTCAGCGGGAAAAAGGAAAGCAAGATAAAAAAAAAATTAAAAAAAATAAACTGAAAATGAAAACGATGGAAGATTTTCTTTAATTCAATCCGGTTTGAGCATTCAAACATCGGCTGCAATAAATTTTTTAGGAGGCAGACATCTGGATGTATATAAAATGGTTTTGATCGTAAAAAAGTGGAACAGAAAATCTATTTGGTTCAGCATCTATTTTTTTAAAAAAAATTATGTAAAAAATATTTTATATCATTCATAAATTAACTAAAAAAATATATAAGCCACTAGAATTAATATATATATATATATATATCTTTTAAGATTTTTTTAAAAAAATATTTTATCTTAATTTCCAAAATTATAGAAAAGTATATTTTTCGTGTCTACATGAGTTTTTATTTTTTATGAAATTGCAAAATTTATTTCACAAAAACTACTTTTTATCTCTTTTATTTGAAATCTCCAAAATATATAAGGTATTTTATTATATTTTTGTTGACCGCACTTTTTCTCTTTTCTTTTTTTTTCTTCTGGTGAACCAAATGGGTCCCTCATGTAGTGGAGAGTTTGAGCTTGATTGGAGTCATTGACAAATAGATATGCAAAACATAATCTAGAATTAAATTTGTCTAGTTTGCTAAAAGTATTTATACAATAATATATTTTAATTAGTGTGTATTAGTGTGGGGCACAAGTGAGGCATAGATTGAGGAAAGTAGGAATGTTGTGATCACAATAAAAAAAAAATATTGTTTGCTCTAATTATGTTTGATAAACACGCTTTCACTTATAGCAAGCATATTCCCTATGTTTCTCTTTCATTAAAAAAGAGACATTAATTATATATACTTGGAGTACGTCAAACTTGGCTTGAAGCATATCCACCATATGTCATTATATTTTGCCTTAAAGAATGATTCTTAGCACATTCAAGCATAGAGAAGCGTGACTTTGTGCATAAGGTCACTAGCACTTCGACAAACATGACAAAAATACTTCATCTTATAGTTTTTTTATATGTTTTCCTGAAAGCAACTAGAAACTGTTGTCAAAGCTCACTTTCAAACATTCAAATATATTAGTTACTAGAAAAGTAATCAAATTTTCATGCACTTCTTTTTGTTTAGCTATTAGAGAAATCTAATCAATATACTTTCAATTTTATTAAAAAAATGACAACACAAACCTGCTTAAGCATGTGCAAATCTACTAGTTTTTCAATATTCTCTTCTTGCAAATATGCAGCTTTAGATATTTAGTTTTGTAGATACTTGCAAATAACACTTCACCACAAAAGGCCATAATCTTTAACATCTTTTAAGTTACAAGCATAATCCTAGATGGCATAGTAACTAAAACGGTAATACCATAGGCACCCCATTTTGTGCTCATGTATTATTTTTTTCCTTGTGGTACGAGGGGTTGATGTACTCCAAGAAATTATTGCCTCAAATTTTTACGGATGACAATCATATTTTAATCGAACTGGAGCTTCAATCCGACCAAATAGAAGCTCTAAAACACACCCACACACTCTCTCTCTCACCCACTCACGCTACCATTAGCAAAGGTGCGATCGAGCCACGCTGAGCCAAGTAGCTAGAGATTTTAGCTCGACTTGATTCAAAATACTCAATTTTGAAATTGGACTTAGGATTGATCAAGCCTTAATATTGGAACTTGAACTCAATTCAATAAAAAAAAGAAACAATACTCGAAATCAATTTGAATATCAACAAAGCCATACTTTAGCTCAAATTCGAGCCCAAGTTCAAGCTCAAATTCGAGCCTTTAGCTTAATTTAAAAAATAATTAACATACAATATAATATTATATTATTTTTTAAAAAATATTAAATAAATAATATATATTATAAATAAAAATATAATATTATTAAAAAAGCTGAATATTTTACTATCCGAGTTTGATTTGAAAAATTGTTTGAGCTGCTCGTGCCCGATAAAAATCGAGCTAAGTCAAGCTCGAGCAGCCCATTAGCTACCCAGCTCATTTGCACTCCTAATCTATAAGCAACGAGCTTGACAAATTCAGCTGTTGTACCATCATTGGAAGAGACTTCACCCCACAGACCATTTCAACCTTTGTGGAAATTGACAAGAAGCAATCGGTGGTTGCAATTCTCTTTCAGATACCCATGTACAACCAGTAGCATTATTTCTCTGCAACAAGGGGCAACGACTGACTCACCTACTCGGCCTCCCAAGCGGCCAGATCTAATTGTATTTATAAGACCTCAGGAGAGTTACTTTTCTTCAAGTCTCTACAACTTAATGAACAACACAACCCAAGAAAATGTATCACTGGTCAAATTTGAGAACTAGTTGAACTTTTCATCCAAGTATACAATCAATTTCCCAAATTACAACTACTAAGAACAAGAGGAACCATCAGTAGTTATTCCTGATAAAGGAAACACCGGATAAAGCAAGCAGATAACTGAAGTATAAAACATATTTTGCAGCTAGATATCATCAAGATGCAAGCATCAGACACTATTGTTCTTTCTTTTTGGCATCTTTGAGCTGCCCCCTCTTGCGGATGCCAAGGCAGAAGTGCAGGCGCCAACCGTCGATAGCAGCCTCTGGCAGCATGGAAAGCAGACACCATAGGAGGGAATGCGGCCAGTAGGGTGTACATCTTGGTTTGTAGCCGATCCACCGTAAGGCAGCACGAGCATAAGCGTCTGCTGATGGCACGAAGAAGGAAGATCTCTTGATAGATGCCATCTTTGTCGCCACGTACAAGGGTACCTGTGCACGAAAAGCCATATGTGGTCAAACACAAGTATCACAATTCCAGATAGATGACTTGATGAAGTGGATTTGTTTGACAGAAGAGGACTCGCATGCTGCCTATATAATTTGTTGATGTTTGCCGTTTACATTTCTTACCTTGACACTGATGTTAGACCTAACAACAGCACTAAAGCCCAAAGGACATCATAGGAAGACACCACAAGAAATACAATGTCAACGAATGTTGCTGCAAAATAACAGTTATAATTTCTGGAAATAGTATATGCATGCCTTCTGATACATAGGTACCGGAGGCAAGTTGACCCGTAAGAGAAATTTCCAGAACATCATTCTACTGGCATTTAGTTCCTCTCATTTCTGCAAAGCTTTTGCTTGGAACTGATTCCAGTTCATTGTTATCAAAAATTTTTCTTTAATTTTTCAGAATAACATATAGGCATGTTATCTACTCAGTGATTTACCATGTCATCACTTAAAACAAATAAGACATTTCAAAGTTATATATGACTGAAAGCACCACATTTTAAATCATATAACAGTCTATGGCTGATGTGTGTCAGAACTTCCAGGCAGAAAACATGTCCGATCTTATGCTTACTAACAAAAAGCAAGTAGAGTGGTAAATCCTGTCATCCTGAGTAGTTTCTATGTTGTAATTATACAGCCATGTGATCCCTAGTTGATGTGTTGAACAGCTTCCACTTCAAAGTTGCATAAACAACCACTACTAAAGAGTATTATCAACAATATCAATAACTACTGTTTCTAAAGTAGAGCCAAAATTTTATACGCATATAAAGCTGTTGTGGTCACGGGATCTTTAAGGGGAATCGAGTTTAATAAGATGATTACCTACTTTGATATTCAGGAAGTCATGAAAGATGCACCATGGATATCTTTTTATATCGAACATATATGTGTGTGTGTGTGTGTAATATATATATATATATATATATATATATATCAAGAAGGTTTTTTATTAGGAAGTGCAAGGAAGCTGTCAGCTATATAATGATAGTAGTGCTTTATACACTAATGAATATCCTTGGCCTTTCACTGCAAAACATTCTAATTATTTGTACCAGACTTACTTTCAGACTTCCTTTCACTTCAGGTATAACTTAAAGACCATAAATCTTCTAAAAAAACAATATATATTTGCCGCTGCCTGCCTTGACATCACAGCTATAATCTCATTGTTTGCAATTTGTTTATTTCCATTGTTTTAAATAACAACCAGGAATTAATCTTTAAAGATGACTGCTGTCCAGGCTTTTAAATGACTTCCTGATCAAGTTGAGGAGGAGAAAAGAGGGGGGGGGGGGGGGGGGGGGGGGGGGGGGGGGGGGGGGGGTCGTGGAAAGCTGGTAATATTTTCTGCAATTATATGGCACATTTAGCATTGTAGACATCATATAAGCTACCAAGCTGATCAACCAGATTCTTGAATGACTGTCTATTTCTAAAAGTTTGACATCCATTGTTCCGTTATTAAATTTACTTTTTGACTAGTGGCTTGTGCTTACAAAGATTAATGTGGTTCCCACAGAATGCCCGGCCTTCTTCTGTCTCATCTAGACTCCTTTCAAGCTTAGAAAAGCCTTGAAGAGGTTTGCTCCCTGGTTATATAAGATGAGGCAACTAATCTATTAGGTTTGAATTCTTGCTGGCCAAGTGACAATATATTGTTCCACGACAATGCTCTATCTTGTCCAGAGATGCCTATGAAAGGAAGTGACAGTAAATTATAAGGATAACATCAAGTTAAGAGCTGGTTGTAATGTTGTCTTGAACTTAGATGGACTATACTTTGGTCCTTGAAGGAAAACCTATATAGACAAAGCAAGGCTTGTTGGTTTGCATCCAATGAACACATTATCTTATCCTTCGCATTCTTTTTAATTATCTTCAATTATCAAAAGCAGACAACGATGCACATCCATTATTTCTAATTCTGGTTGTTAGTCTACTACTCTAGTAAAGTTCTCATTAAAGAGTTTCTGTAATAACTTTATTATTACTCTCTTAACCAAGATCATATTATCTCCACTCTTTTTGCACCTGATTTTATTGATATCTCCAATTTTTCCTACCCAATACTAACAGGTTATAGGCTTCCATTGCGATTTTCTATTAAGTGTAACCTATATCAAAAGTCAGATACATGGCCTTGCTATTTAACCACCCTCTTTATTTTACTTCTCAAGTCTTTGTGTCAGTATGAATCAACCCATTACTAAAAGAGGGGGGAAACAAAGAAATCACTGAAAATGCTTGCTTAGTCATGCCATATACACCACATTTTGATGGATTAAAAGAAGAGCAAAATAAAAGAAGAATAAATGTAGTTGATAGGAAAAGACAAGTTTGGGTCTTTTATTTTATGTATCTGACAAAGGCAACCAAGTCTATATAGGAAAGCAATGAATAGAAACAAAATTAGAAGAATATAATAACTATATGCCAAGGATAGCTGACAGTACCAGAGAGAAAGTAAAATAGCAGTACAAAGCACAGCCAAAAGCCATATAAGAGAACCTCATGCTATCTGAGTATGAGATAATGAAGTATAATAAGGCCAAAAGTAGCACCAAAAGGAACAAATAACTTATGTGAACCATTTAGATAATATGTTTTACTAGTAGTCAATCTTGCATGCTTCATACCTATTTCAAGGATAACCAACAGATCCATAAAGAAAGTAAAACAAAGAATAAAGCTCAGTCGAGAGTTGAATAAGAAGAGCTCATGCCATCCGGTATAAAGTTTTACAAGGCTAAAATGGAGAACACCAAAAGGAGAAAAAACTTATGCTAGCCATTTACATGGTGTTCTTTTCTTCTAGACAATATTGTGCCGTATCTCAAGGATAACTGACATAGTCAGAAAGAAAGCAAAATAGCAGAATAAAGCTCAAGATCTGTACAAGCAAAACCTCATGCCATTTAAGCATGAAGTTTTACAAGGATAAAATAGAGAACACCGAAAGGAGAAATTAGCTTATGTTAAACAATTAGATGGCGCCCTTCACTTGTAGACAATCCCACATGATTCATACCTATCTAAAGGATAACTAACAGAGCGAGAAAGAAAGTAAAATAGCAGACTAAACATCAGTCAAGAGACATAAGAAAACCTCATCCCATCTGAGTATAGATGTACTTGTCAAGGATGCATGAGAAAAAACAAAGAAAAAGTTACCTGGCATTGCACATCTATCCCCTTGTTCTTGTACTCAACATAGAGGCATCTTGAGAATTGGTCAACATACCTGATAACAAACAAAAATACCTTGTTAAGAACAACCAGAGAAAAGAACAGAAACGCATCCCTCATCACTCAATTCCACATAGCACATGCTACCAACCAAAACCTTAAAAGAAGGAAGGCAAAATGATGATGAAAGATCTTGTTCAAGCAATAGCTTATATGAACTAAATCATCTGTATCTATCTTGATTAATGGATGCGAATTGGAAAGCTAGTTTTTTTTCTAAGGATTTCTTTGCGTGATAAAAAATTTTCATTGAACAAACAATTATATAATCCAATCCTCCAGAACCGGAAACACAACGAACGTATGAACTAGTATAAGGAAGTGAAATAAGTTTTTCCTGTACAGACTCTAAATTAAAACACCACCCGAGGCCAGGACTTTAAGGATCACACCAAATTGATGACCCTTAAATTAAGGCTTTCTAACAATATGGTTCTCTTTTTATATAGAGATCACCTTGCATACGGACTCCAAATTGATTTGATTTTTTTTTTCCATTACTTACTCATATCTGCTAACCAATTAACCCTTATATCATCCATTTGTAACACCAAACTACAGCTAAGCCAACTAACAAAATCTTCCATCACAAATTCAAATCTAACAACTAAAACATAAAAATTTAATAACAAAAAAAACAGACTCGCTTGTTAAATAAGGATCACTATATATTACCAATATACAGACTTCTAATGACTTTTTTCTAGAAACAGTTTTTTTTTTTTTTTAATGATCCTCATTTCGCTTCCTTCGAATCATCCATTTCTCACACCAAACTAAGCCAACAAAACTTTCCAACAAAATCTTTCATAACAAATTCAAATCTAACAACTAAAACAAAAAAAACCCTATCATCGAAATTACAACAAAAAAAACCGTGCAAAACTTACGCTTTGGTGGCGGCATAGACAGCATAGAGCGGATCGGAGGGAATAACAATGGCAGCTCCCGACCCGATGTTCACGATGGCTCCCCGCTTCCTCTCGAGCATCCCCGGAAGCACCGCTTGGGTGACCCTGGTCACCCCCTCGACATTCACCTTGATCAAATTCCTCATCAACTCCTCATCCACCTCATGAAAGAACCTCGCGTAGGGGTACGACACGCCAGCGTTGTTCACCAGCACGCCAACGTCGAGCCCCTCGATGGCCTCCCGGAGGCGGCGGACGCCCTCGGCCTGGTCTCCGGCGAAGTCAATCACCACGGTTTCGATCCGGCAGCCGCCGTGCTTCGCTCGGATGGCATCGGAGACGTCGCGGAGCTTGTCGGGGTTGCGTCCAACGAGAACGAGGTGGAGGCCGCGGCGGGCGAGCTGGAAGGCGAAGGCCTTGCCGATACCGTCGGTGGAGCCGGTGACGACGGCCCAGGAGCCGTAGCAGGCGCGGAGGTCCTTGACAGGGCGGAGGAAGGAGACGTAGAGCCAGGAGAGGGCGGCGAACGAGAGCTTGAGGGCGGAGAGGAGGCCGAGGGAGGCGAGGAGGAGAATCCAAGGCGGCTGGGACCGTAGGCTTTCAAGGCAAGCGCAAAGCTCCATTTCCCTCTGGGTTTCGGATCTGAACTCTTAACTCTCCGAAGTGAAATGGTCTGTGGGCGGTTTATAAAGCGGAAAGGACCGATGTAGGGTGGGGACAGCTGGACGTGAGGTGGGTCTGGGTGGTTGCAGTAGCTGAGCTGAAATTAATAATTAAGATTTAAGACTGATTTTGGCAAGAATTTTTTTTTTTATTTCTCTATTAATTTGGTATTATTTATTTATATATCTATTTATTTGTTTTTCTATTTATTAGGGGCTAGGGATCCCTTCCATGAAATACATTTTGAATATTGTTGAAAAATTTGAATGGAGCTCAAGGAGTGAAAAAGACGAGTCTATCATCGAATTTATATCTTATTGCATGGCATGTACTAGGAGCATGTTTAGTTATTCTTGCCACCAAAACCTAGTACGATGGTGATAGGAAAACAAGGAGGATATTTGTCGATCTACTATAGCGAAAGACAAAGTATTAATCTGCATACAAAAATAAAGAGTGAAGAGATCGTTGGAGTTAATCCAGCCAAGAAGCGTCCAATCCTTTCTGAGTTTCTGACAACACTATAATGCCATGAGGCTTAATAGACATAACAAAATTCTCTGCATTTAGATGCTAGCTTCCTACCTCCATCAACATCTCCAAAAGAGGCTTTAAACTAAATATTTCTTTTATTTTTTGATCCATTAAATGTTAATTTAGATCCAAACACAAAACGTTAAAGCCAAATTTGAAATCAAGAATTATTCTCTTGTTCAACCTTGAACCAAGCTTCATTCATTCTCGCATCGATTTCAACTCGATTTAATATTATTATCAAGCTGGTCGGATATGCTCGGCCTGATTTAGAATTAAACTTGAATCGTGATCAAAAATACAAACTCGAAACTAATTTCAAACTAAAGTTGGTGGGATCCCAATAGATTTGTTCACTGGCTGGTAGGGTTGGGTCGATTTTGGGCCTTAAAATTTCGAAACCGAGTCCGGGTTCAGGCTCAGAGCCGGCCTGATATCTTGCCCGGGGTCTGGTCGAAATCATGGTCGCTGGGTTCGCCGGGTTCTTCCCCGACCCCTAATCAAAAACATCGGTTCTCCGCTCGGGTTCTCGACTTATCGTCTCTCCGGCTCCATCGCCTCTCCGACCCCTGAAGCTCGTACCTCATCGCCGGTCGCCGGTCGCCGGTCGTCGGACCAAGCAAGTCGACGGGGGGCCTCCTATCGTCAACCGACTGCGGTTCCATTGAGGTACCATGATCTCTCTCCCCCCTCTTTCATCTTCGTTCTCGTTTGGGCCCATTGTTTTTGTCTACTGCTCCATCACCGTGATGCCTAGTCGCCGATTTCGGTTCCATTACCGTGATTGGCCCATCCCGGCCAGCCTCCCACCTCCACCGCCAGCACCTTCGCCACCACCTCCTTCTTGAGCGGCACCGGTGGCAGCATCGCCTTCTTCTTGCCGCCGCTGGACTTCCTGGACCGCCGCTGCTCCGTCTTCTTCGCATCGCCGATCCCGTACTTGAGCCGGAACCGGGCCAGCCGGTTCTCAAAGGTGGGTCAGCGGTGGTGGAGGGGGAGGAGGAGGAGACTTTGTCGGGCTTGGGATCGCCGTTGAGCGCATGAGGGGTGAGGGGGAGGGGTTTTCTTCTTCTATTGGTAAGTAGGGAGGAATTCAGGGAGGAAGGGGGTGATGGGTTGGGGGAAACTAGAAGCATTGTCAGACTGACTTTGTGGTTTACTCAAGCAAGATTCAAATCTGGGAAAACTGTAAGAGATTGTTAACATTTTATTCTTTTCTCATTTGAATGGACTCCTTTAAGGTTTTGACCAACTTTAATAGGAGTTCCCTTTGACATCATGGCCTTCCAACGCTGGTTTTGGCTGGAAGGGATCACAACAAAGACATCCATTTAGATGTTTGGTTGATAGGATGGAAGAACATACATGAAGTTGATGCCAATGCTCTTTTCAGAATTTTGAAAACAAATTCCAATACTTTTTCACAGTTTAGTTTATGGTGATAGGCTATTTGATTAATATTGTTGTGAGATGGTAGGGTGGAACCTCCTAGGAGACATTCTTCACTTGTTAATCCTGATATTTGGGATGTTAACAAGTTGGTCGATCCTCTTCGACATTGGTGTTTATAACCGACTCTTTGCATTATATTCATGGTTTAATGTTACTATTGTCTGGTTTTCAAGGACCATTTATTTCATATACTATTAGACTTTTCATTAAAACATGCAAGATTTTTCACTAAGATTATTAGCCATTGTTGCTTCCTGGGATTATGTTCATATTAGTATCTCAACTTTGAAATTGTTCCACGTACCTATCCAAAGGAATAGTTGAAAAAAAAAAAGAAGAGGAACTCACTTGCTTAAACTTTTTGAGGGCCTTTAAAAATTTATCTGAAACCGAAATTAGTAACAGCAATCTTTTCTTCAGGTGGCATTATGAAGGTCAAAATACTTAATTGGCATGCCGTGGCTTCTTGGACATGGGATGCTCAAGATGAAGCATGCGGGATATGTAGAATGGCCTTCGATGGCTGCTGCCCTGATTGTAAATTCCCTGGCGATGACTGCCCATTGGTTTGGGGTGCATGTAACCATTCTTTCCATCTTCACTGCATACTGAAGTGGGTGAACTCACAGAACTCACAGACATCCCAGCCACATTGCCCCATGTGTCGCAGAGAGTGGCAATTTAAAGCATGAGAATTGATGAGTGAGTTCCTGGAAGAAGCTTGTTGTTTACAGTCCATTAATGTGCTGGAAAATAGAGTATTTTCTGTTAGATGAAAGTTGGAGACTTCCCTTCTCTTTTTCATGTTAGTTGGAGAACATCAAAGCTACTGAAATGAAGTGTTCCTTTGTCTGCTAATTTTGATCATGTTAATGCTTCGGCGTGACAAAAGTTTATGCATAGATTGCATACTTTTTTGAAAAAATTGCAATTACTGCGCCGATATGCCTTTTATGCATTCATTTGTTGTTCTTTGTGCAATTTATTCAGGTTCTTCAGACAACTTGATATCCTCTGTACCAGGTGCTGGAACAAGAAAAAATATCTGTGTTTGCACACTGTATTGGATTCTCCTTTGAGAATGTAGGTCATGCCGTTGGTTGATCGATGCACCTATATTTGAAATAGTTCATTATGTGTTATGTTGCAACCTGGATTTCTGCAGATTATTAGTAGAGCTGTTTTCTCCAACGAAGCATGGGTTCATTAACTTTTTAAAACAGGGCTGGCACTACTGGTGTATTATAGGCAACTGCAAAGTTTTATTACTCGAATTGATATCTTAATACAGGAAGAAAAGCTTTATTCTTTTTAGGATTGCTCTTGGATTGCAGCTGCAAAATTTGACAATACATCTTTTATCTCTGATGATATGATTTGAATACACTTGTGTCTAGGCTAATTTCACCTTTCAGGCAATGGTTCCTTTGAAGCAAACTTAAAGGTCGGTCGGGCCGGAGGGCATGAGCTCAAAGCTGCCACCTTTATGAACGGGAATGTTTAAACCTGCCAATTAGTGTTCAAACATCGAACCTGGAATTTTTCATTGATTAGGTGAAGAATGTGATCTCATTATAGTAAAATCAATGTGATTCTAAAATTCTCTTTTAATACATTTTGCAATGTAATGTTTTCATAATAATTTATATCATTCCATCTGATTCTCTGACAGAGTACACTGGTTATCTTCTTCCTAACATGAATATCCATTATGTTAACAATATTATGACTGGAATTATGGGGACTGGTGGAAATAGCCTCAGAGTCTCTTTGATCACCAGTTTCTTGCAATGGAACCTGTTGTCCTTCTCGGTGTTGGCCTTTTCCTTGGTGCTGACCATGCCTCCACCTGAGAGCCCTCTCCATCTCGGGGTGCCTCATTAGCTCTGCCATAGTGCAATCACCAATTCCAACCATTTTGATGATGCGTGGTTCTCGTGATGAACATATAATCTTGAAACTTATGATGAGACCTTGAGGATTTGAAGTAGCATACATGTTTTGCCATATTCTCTTTTTACATCGGATCAACGCCTTTAGATATATTTACTGCATCTAAAAGAAAACAAAATTCTTTGAACCTTTCTTCGTTATTTTCGAGTCTGGCGGTAATAATATTCTATGACTAACAACTCGTTCATTTAATTAGACTTATGGACCATGATAGATATGAGATGCCTAATATTATATAATAAAAAAATTATTTTAACTTGAGCTTGAAAGAGCAAAAGGCAAGAAAGCTGAGTAAAACTCAAGGTTGATCAGAATTTATATCTTAAACTCACATTTTGGCCCCACATTCTGCTCATTTACTAGTCCAGTGATCACTTATCAATATAAATTTCAACTGAATAAGAGATATATATTGATGTACAACTTGGTTAATATAAATACATA
>JAOXJJ010000002.1:4830739-4866659 GCA_025769935.1 Phoenix roebelenii | reverse complement strand
TCTTGGTTAAAACCATATCTATATTTCAGCCAGAGTTTTCTAATCTTTTTTTCATCAATGTTAAATAAATAATATAAAAATATCAATAATGACGAATATCTTTACTTTATCAAAATCAATTGGTATTCTAATTTCTCCTGGTCTTTACTTGCTTACTATATTTTCCCAATTTACTATTAAGACTACATTTAGTATTGTTTCTATTTTTTATTTTTATAAAATTGTTTTCCCAATTTACTATATTTTCTCAATTTATTTTTATTTTTATAGATTTCTTACAATACAAAATATAGTTGCTTCGCTCTCTCTATTTTTTTAAATATTAAGAACCCATTATTTGGTAGATAAATATTGTTATAATTATTATATTATATTATATATTATACTATATAACTAGGAAAATCTATCTAAAATTATTATAATAATTATATATTGCAATCAGAATAAGAAAAAATATTTTATTCATAATTTTTAAATATTATTATAATTATTATTATATTATATTATTTTTAATTGTATTATTNNNNAACATTTGAAAGCCGGCAGAGAAGATAAGAAAGATATAAAAACTTATTTCTAAAAAATAGAAAAAAAATTTCTCTTCCATTTTAAAGAAACAATAAAAAATATTTAAAATAAATCTAACCAAACATATGTTCTACATTAGTTCCGTATTTTTATTTTTAAAAAATAAAAAAAACCAAATGGGTCTAAATTTTCTTTTAATTTCTAATTTTTTAACGCCTGGGACGTTGAAATGAAAATCTTTAATGGTCGAGAGAGAGGAGTTGTATTTTCCAACCTCGAACCTTGAGCTCCGAACCTCGAAACCCTGTTTTCCAGAAGCACAGCACAACTTCTAGTCATAGTTTCGAAGAGAGAGCGATTCTCCGGGAGAAGGAGGGCATAACATGAAGCGGTTCTTCAAGCCGGTGGAGAAGGAGGGCTCCTTCAAGAAGCCCGCTCTCTCCGCCCCCTCCGCATCCGCTCCCGTCGACGGAGGCATCGCCGGAGCAGAGGGCGAGGGAGAAGCCGGAGGAAAACCAGAGAAGAAGGATCCGCTCAAGTTCCTCACGTGGAATGCCAACAGTTTGCTTCTCCGCGTCAAGAACAACTGGCCCGAGTTCTCCAGATTCGTCCAGTCCCTCGACCCCGACGCCATCTGCGTCCAGGTCCCTACAGTTTTCCCCCCTCTCTCTAATGTTAATGTGGATTGCTGTGGGTTTAAGGGTTTTGTTTTTCGTTTTGAGTTTTTCCTTGGATTTTAGGGTGGGTTTTGGCGTACATTGTGTTTTCTTTGATGGGTTTGGGTTTGTCGGTTCTTTGATTGACTTCAGACGACTAGGAGTTGGCGTGGAGAGGTTTTTGTTACTGGAAATTGGAAATCTTGACCAATTTTTGATGTAGTGTTAATGTTAGTGTTGCTGTTAGAGTTTGTTTAGATTTCTGGAGTGGGTTTTTTGTGTACATCGTTTTTTGCTTCATGGCTTTGTGCTTGTTTCTTCTTATATGGGCGTAAGCAGCTTGAAATTGATGTTACAGAAGCTTTCGTTACTGGAAAGTGGAAAACTTGACCAATTTTTGGTTGTAATGTTTATGTATATTGCTTTTTCCCTTTTCCTTCATTTTTAAAGAAAAGGCCAAGGGTAGATAAAGATTAAGATTTTTAGAGAGGATTTTCGTCTATGCTCTGTGTTGTTTGTTGGATTTCTCTTCGTTGCTTCTTTTATAACTTCTAATTGATGTTAGAGAAGCTTTTGTCACTGGAAATTGGAAATCTCTACTAATTTTGTGATTCTAAGGTTGACGTGGACTACTCAGTTTAAGATCCCCTGCCCCATTTTTTTTTTAACAAAGATGATGCTTTTGGGCATCGTTCTCCTAAACTTTTACCGTGTATTTTTGTATACCTTGTTGTTTGTCCGAATGCTTTGTTGTTTCATTCGTTGATTAAAGGTACTTCAAATTTATGTTAGAGAAGCTTTTATTACTGGATATTGGAACACGTGATCAGTTTTAATAATTGCTATGAGTTTAAATTTTAAGAAAATAATAAGGGTTTTAGGTATAGTTCTTCGATATATAGATTCGGATTTTTAGAGTGGGTTTTTGTGTATGCTGCGCCTTGTTCTGTGGCTGTGTTTTGTTGCTTATTTTATAACTTCAAATTGATGTTAGAGAGGCTTTTGTTACTGGTAATTGGAAACCTTGACCAATTTTGGTTCTATTATTATTGGTTTACGAAGTTTAAGAATTTTTTTTCCATTTTTTTAGGGAAGAGTAAGGTTTGGGCATAGTTCTTTTTAAATTTTCAGAATGGGTTTTTGGGCACATTTATTTTGTCTGAATGCGTTGTCTTTGTTGCTTCTTTTGTTGCCTTAGGATACTTCGAATCAATGTTAGAGAAACAAATCATATGTTTAAAACATATTTTATATAAAACTCAGACATCTTTTCGATTCACAAATTCCATTATTGTCAGGGCAGTTGCATCATCCCTTTCCAGATGTGCTCTCATATCATCAGACCCTGACGGCAATTTGGAATATATCTCAATAGTACACTCTCTTTAGTATTAGACATACTCAAGAAGAGCATTTCATTAGACAAAGATTGAGGTGAGATGGAGCAAAACGGGTGTGCCTTTATGATTTATCAATCTTTGAAGGCCCTGCTATCTTATCATGTGCATTTCACATGCTGAACATGTGTGAAGATCAAAGAATATGATGTGAGGGATTGTCTATTTATTTTCATTTACTGGCTATGCTTTGGTTGCCCAAAAGCTAACTTGTGGATTTGCATGGGACAAAGGTATTCATAAATGAGCTCTAAAGGACCTGACCTACTTGTTTGCCTGATATCTTGGTATGAGACCCACTCTCTCAGCCTTGTAAGTTGTAATAAGATTTTTTTTCTTTTTTTTTTCGGGGGGAGGGAGAGCGTGGGAGTTAAAAGTTAGTCTTAGCTTTTTTTTTTTTTTGGTTTCTTAGCTTGGCAAAGATGATAGGGTGCTTCAAGGAAATTTTAGTTGCTAGATATATTTGTTAAAGTTATGTGATATTTGATGTCTTGGTCCACATGCATTGTAATTCAACTGTTTAATGTGGTCTTGTTGTTGGAGGTATTCATCTATCTTTTAGTAAGCAGCTTCACCCAACAGATTTAAGATTTATATGCTACCTGATCTATTACTTTTTCCTTGAATGACTTCATCTCTAGCTTTTACTTAGTAGTGAAAATCAGATTTTGCGCCTTACCTCTTATTGAAAATGTTAGGGTGCTTTGAAAGAGGAAGGTGAAGTCTTGGTGCATGGATTAATTTTTATTCTAAATATAGCTGTGCTTATTTTGACTGCAGTTGTATTAAATGGTATAAGGTGTTATGTCTGAATCAGAACTTTCCACCCTACCTCTAACATGAAAGCCGAACAATGTATGGAACCAAACTCAAAGAAGGCATGGTAAAGATCGTATACCTGCCATGAAAGAAGTTGCCAATGGCAAGATCTAGCCCAAATATATATAGATGCCTAACCCATCCAATAGGAAACAAAAAATACGTGAACCGTCTGACTTCAAAGTCGAAAGACAAAAAATATTTTTACAAACTAAAATTTCACCCACCACATGGCCAAATTGAAGATTCCAACTGCTGCAACCCTGCCTTTAGGTCAAAATAATTTGAAACATCCTACTCTTGTTTCCAACCAAACTTCTCAGCCCATTTTTCTGCTTCATAGAAACCCCCTCATCTTATGCTTTTAGAAAAAGGAATGCTGTTTGAGACTCTGAGAGGGTATTACAACTTTCTGCTTTTAGAAGAATATCATGCCAAGTGATCCTTAGCCTTTATAACAGTAAATAACATGCTTCAATCAACCAAAAAAGTTATGCGTGACATGTATGTTAAAGATTAATGTTGCTTGTAATGAACTTAAATTAAATGTGAAGCTTAACATGTGAGCATTTGTAAAACACAAAATAGCATGAGATTGACCATATCCAAGTAGGTCACATATTCAGTTTCTATAATGCCATATGCTAGCTGATAAAAAATAAACTAAGACACAAGATCCTTTGTGTATTGTGTGGACAAATCTTTCATATAGTTCTTCTCCAAAGGTGAGATAGAAGGTATCTTTATGAGGATATTGTATGGACAAATCTTTCAATAGTTCTTTTCCAAATGTGAGTTAGAAGGTATCTTTATGAAGATATACTTAATAATGCTAGCTAGATTTATGGAACTACAGATTAATGTTTTTAAGTTGCAAGGTACAATATCAGCATAATAAGGTACGCCATACTAGGCTGAATAGGGCGGTACGGGCGTACCATACCGGTTCGGTACCTGTATCCGGTATGGATGGTGTACCGACACTCGGTATACTAAAAACACTCGATACTGTACCATATCGATAGTGTGCTAGTGTGGCACTGGTACGAGGTCCGGTACCGAGACGGGGACTTGGCACAATCAAATTCTTTTTACACTTCAAAGCATGGGAAAGATGATTTCTGATGTTTGGAACAACATCACAATCTACTTGTCAAACTGGCATTTGTTTATGACACAATTCTTGGTTGGGTAGTATGCCACAGTATCACAGGTCACTGAGTTTATTTTTAGATGCGTGATTTGGTTAGATTTTAATGTCATCTAAATGGATGTTTGTAGGAAGTTCGAATGCCTGCTGCTGGGTCCAAAGGTGCACCTAAAAATCCTAGTGAACTGAAAGATGATTCAAGCTCTTCACGCGAGGAAAAGAAGGTACACATTGCTTTGGATTTATTCATTTTTAGCTAATTTTGTAATGGTTATAGGTAAACAATGTGCTAGTTTCTTCCTATGTTAGCTTGATAATACAATGGCAACTATATGGAGTGACAAATGTTCTGTTTTTTACATAATGGTTCGGTGCCCAACAGACACTTTTTATCTAGGAAATCCGTTCCTGGTGTCATGATTTATTTATTTTTTTGCAATATAGTGCATTTTAATTTTAAGCTATAGTCTAACCAAACATCAGTGATGGTGTGTGTTGAGTTCAGAATCTCGAGACGAGCACTAGATGAAGCAGCATCAGGGCAGATGGCGTCAGTAAATAAAGTTGAAAATCCTTCTGAATTTAGTGTATAATGTTAATCTTAATGTATTATTATCAATGACCATGGTTGGGCACATGCATCCTATATGTACAAGACATATTGGAGCACATGAATTATACAAGTAGGACTGTCTGTCTAGTATCCATTTAATTGTTTCAATTTTTATAGTCAGAAGATGTCATATGTGAGGCTTTGGTCATGTAGATTGAATAATGGGAATGGTATTACTTGGCCTGTAGATGGTGATAATACCTTTAAATTGGATGCTTTATACTTCATTGGACTGAGTTAAAGTTATTAGCTTTACATGATCTTCTACTTTAATGAACCCTGAAAACTATTATTTATGGAGTTTTGCATTTTCTTTTTTTAGAATTGGGAGGTTGGTTGTCAAAAAAATCAAATTGTTAAATGATCCCAAGTCCATAGGTTTTATGTGTATTAGTGGACCAAAATATGTTAGCAGCTAGGAAAATATACATTATCTTAAGAATAAGTTTGATACATATAAAGTAGTGGTTATCGATAACAAATGGTTAAAAATGACTTATCAAACTGGAAAGTACTTAAGGTTCTTGTAGTGGTTGAGGCTAGGATGGAGGAAGAATTTGGTAGGCGAGAAGAATGCTAGTTTTAGGTCTCTGAAGTGGGAGAGTTTCCCCTAGTTTCAAATTTTTTTCTCTTATTTTTGGCTAGGGTCTAGTGCCCTATATATAATGGGAGAGAAGTAGGATGGATGGCGACTGATGGTTCTATAGAATTCTAGAGGTTGAAGACTGAAGGGACAAGATTAGAGTCTCACACAGGCTATGGTGATTGTATAGTGGAAGGGTGCTTCAGATTGGTGGGGTGCAGGGCTGGTATTAGGTTCTAGAGATTTCTCTTATATCTATTTTGGCAGTATTTTGGTAAAATGGTGGTGTATGAAGGGCAATGGAGGGTAATCATGCATGGTGTGCAATGCAGAATGCAAAAGACCATTTTCGTCCAATGCATGTTGGTTTTCTTTCTTAGGGAGAAATCACATAGTTATGAGAAGATATCTTACTTTTGTTTTGGAATGGGTCGTATGATATATGTGGGGGTCAAACACAAAAAGACAATGTCTAGAGGCACTAGGTGGCACAAGGAGAGAACAAAAGCAATCTAGCTTGTTAGATTCCTAACTGGGTTACTTGGTGGGTGGGGTGGGTTCATGATCCATCCATGTGGGTGCAATCTATGTGCTTTCTAGCAGGTCTAGGTTAGGATGTAAGTGTGGTGTGTATTTGATGTGTGTGTGTGTGCGCGCGTGCGCGCTTGTGTGCACACGTCATGTGCGTGTGCATGCATCTAATAGTGTGGAAGTGGGTGAATGTAGGTTTTTTGGATATGCCAATCGATGCAAGAATTGGTATATGTAAATGGGTGCAAATAGGTAGTCAAAAATAATGCAAGCTAGGAATTTATATAATGCATGTTTGGGTGTGCATGTAGGTGTGCGAGTAGGTCCACTAGTAGGTATCTGCGTTATTTTATGTTATGTTATTGGATGTGCTCGGGTGTATAAGTGGATTTTTTTGGATGTGCCAATCAGTGCATTCTGGTGTATAAATGTATTTATGTGATTGCATTAATGGGTGTCTTCTGGTGCTGGAGTATGTTCATTGTTTGCTGGCACGGATGATGCCCTTGTTTTGATGTGGATTGATACAGGCCGATATGATGCACAATACAAGTTGGAAACAACAGGTGGTATGGGGCGGTATAGTTGGCATTTAAAACTTGCTTCAGACACATTTAATTTTGCATTTGTTATTGTGCCAATGAAAACTAGTTTATTTCACACATGTATACAATGTCCAAATTCTCATAATTCCAGCCACAACTTGTTAACTTATGGCTGTTTTTCCAAATCTACATAGGTGCTGATGCGTGCCCTATCAAGTCCTCCTTTCAGAAATTATCACGTATGGTGGTCTCTTTCAGATACCAAGTATGGGGGGACTGCTTTATTTGTGAAAAAGCAATTTCAGCCAAAAAAGGTTTCATTCTGCCTAAATCGAGCAGGTAGACAGTCATGAGTTGACTTTGTATTTTCAATTTCTACAATTAGAGAATTTAATGTTTTTAGTCAGGTTTTTAATATCAGCTCTGCTTTTTTATAACTTGCTTTCAGCTTGATGAAAAATCCTTCCTTTATTTATAATTTTTACTTGCATTTATGGTGTTCTAATGATAATCTTTTTAGAAAAGAATTAATAATAACCTTACAATACACTTGATCTTTAAATTTGTAACCTAGTGAGTTGTATTTTGTACTTCAAATCCTCAATAGTATGTACTTAGCATCAAGGTCCGTTGTACCAGTATCGGTCGGCGTATCGGTGGCGGCCCGGTCCGTACATACTGGTTCTGTATCGGTTCGTACTGGTACGACAGTCCTACCGGTCCCGTACTGGTACGGCAGTCCTACCGGCCAGTTTTTCAATGAAAAGCTCTCGGTACCGGATCCCATGCTGATCCGGTACCGGTCCCAGCCGGCCGGTCCTGTACAAGCCTTTACGGCATACCCTGCTTAGCATCATTACGAATAGCATAGTGGCTCGAGTCTGTATATAGTAATCAATGGCACTTCCTTGGAATGAAAGCCTGAGTGGTGATGGATTTGATGATCATGGTGGTCAGGCGCATGGGTCAATCCCTTTACTTGGGAGGCTGAGTTCACCTATGCTATGTAGGACCATGACAGTGGTCAGCTATAGATCTAGATATTAGGGCAAGGAGGGGCTGCTAACTTATAAGAAAAAAAGGGGGAGGGGGAGCGGAATCATTTTAGGACGTGGCATACAGGCTGCAGATATTCTAAATTATTTTTTGGAGTTAAAGATGACCGAGAAACATTGACGTCGACGATAGTTGGAGTTAATGGCTCTGATGGAGCATGAAGCTTAGAGGGGCAAGCTGGAGTTTGAGCAAATCAGGCCATCATCTTCATCATCAATCAGAGCAGGATTCGTTGGTGCATCGAATAGAGTGCATATTATGGCCTTTCCCCTGCTACATATGATTCAAATGTATGCTTTCAGTTGTCATATTCTGAGAGGTTCACACAATATCTACCTTTATATGGATATGTTTTAAGTACAATATGGTGCTTCCTTTCATTACCATGAGCAAGGATGGTCAATCTCTTACCTGACGTACTATCAAGAGGGTTATCCAGACAGTACTAGATATAGGATGAGCAACAGGGATGATCTTAGTATCCAAGCCGACATCATCTTTAAGGACCTAATTTTGAACAGGGCCTAGATGCATATGAGCACCCTAGACATTCCACATGAGATTAGTGGTGAGTTTGATATGTTTATCTTAAACTCATGAATTCATTTTGTGGAATTTTGAAATATGGTTTATTAGGCAGTATTCAGATAATTTTATTTCCATTTACATAGCTTCTGACCTAAGAGTACACTAAATAGTTTAAATTACATGAAATATGTTACTTTTGAAGTTCAAATATATTTGAAAAAGAAAAAAAAGTAAAAGAATATAAAATTGGTGTCCCAAGAAAGTACCAGGATGGGGCGGGATGCGTGGTGTCCCATTTCGTGGGGAAACCGGGATGTCCCCATCCCACAGGATTTAAAAACTCGGATGTTGTTGTATACTGAGTTAGGAATTGCTGTATACATATGAGGAAGTCATGACTTAAAAGCTAGAAGACCCTATGGAGATATGGCGGTTCAATTTGATGTTTTCAAATTATAAATTAGGTCATAGGCATGCACTAATTAAATCAGCGGATATCTCGGGTGCCATTGGACATACTAGTAGAAATGAAATTCCATGCTAAGTTTGGACATACCAGTGGAAATGAAATTTCATGGTAAGTGATATGAAGGAAAATATTCATATCTAGTTTTTTTTGGTACAGTAAAATATTTCTAGCTGGAATGATAGTGTCAGTTATACATTCGAGATGTTGATTTTCTTTGTAGAATCTGGTGGAACTTGATTAGAAGATTAATGATAAGAAGGATTGTCTGCTTGATGTTGCTGCTTGTAAGAATTTTCCAGTTGTGCAGATTGAATTTTGTCAGCAAATATTTCTTTGTTGTATCCTATTGATTCATCATGAAAGTAAATATTTCTTATTCTTTGGAGTTCTCTTGTCCTTCGTATGCCTTTTCTAGTTATTTGTCTATCATCCCAATGATGGGAACATGCATGTTCTTTATTGGCAGCTTCAAAACATGAACCAGATGGTCGGGTGATTATTGCTGAATTTGAGTCATATCTCTTGCTAAATACATATGCACCAAACAATGGTTGGAAGGATGATGAAAATTCATTTCAAAGAAGAAGAAAATGGGATCAAAGAATGCTTGACTTTGTTCTACAGCTGGAGAAGCCCTTGATTTGGTGTGGAGACCTCAATGTTAGGTAACTGGATTCTCAATAGGAACCATCTTGTTTGTTAATTTTTTCACTAGTGTTTCCACCTACATCTATTTTCCTGAACCTTGCTCTGTGAGCTTTAGGCCTTCAAACTTATCTTTATTCATGGTAGTTTTACATAATGTTTAGGTGCAATGTTATTTTTTTAGCCCATGGTACATAATTTTGGAAATGAACCTAACTTATTTAAGTTAGCATCTTAATTCTGGTGATCCTGTTTATGTTACAACTAACATTTGGCTAAACTTCATGGATTCTTTTTTTTAGTACTTGGTTTGGTGGCCATATACATGACTTGTCTTTTAAAGCATGAGTATCATCAAAAAACTGAAAATATGGTTTATTCATTATGCAGTAGTTGCATGTAGTTATGCTTTGTGGGATCACAAATAATTTATGAGTTCTTTCTTTCTGGGGTGCCATTGTATTGCCTTAATAAAATAGAGTTATGGTGCCGTCATGGATTTTTCTTTTTGGTAGGGATCTCATTTAACTGTTTTAAGTACAACTAGTAAGCCATTCAACAAAACATTTTCTGATTTACTACTAACGGGGTTTCATTCATTCACCAACCTACCTGTAAAATATCTGCCCATATTCAGTCTATACATGTGCTTATTCATCAGTTCTATTGCTATATTGGTGCCAAAACATATATGATGTTTTGTTCTTCTCAACTTGTGAGGATTCACCATGTCCATGACTCTTAAAGAAGAGTGCTTAAAAGGAGAGGCAAGGACATGGGAAGGGGAGGGTTGGCTGCTGTCTATGGTTTCATACGGCTTGGGCAATTGTACATCTCTGCCTTCCTTCTTCAATCACTAGTCATTGGTGTAGTAGAATGTAGATACAGCAACTCTCAGTGAGATGGATTACATCATTGCAATGGAAAACTATAGACATTTATCTTTCCACTCAATTTCTTTTCAATTGATCTATATGTTCAGTTTCTTTGTACCCTCATCCCTATTCGTTTTCATAAACACTAAGTACAAAATCAATGGACATTTAAAGCAACATGCATGCCCGTGAGCAGCCTCTTGTTATTCTGACCTTTTCATGGTGGGAGTCCTACAGAAAGACCTGCTGCTTTCCCCTCTGAACACTCTCCATTCATCCACTACTGGCGTGTACCTTCAACTGCACTACCAAATCAAGGTGTCTTTCTCAATGCAATGCACGTACATCTACATGTTGGTGCTTTAGATCATCCTCTTGTTTGGCTTGCTTTTTGTTTTTTTTCCTGCAGCCTTGTATTTTATTGGTCTTTCTTTTTAATTGTTTTGATGTCTTGATAATAAAGTACAACTCTCGCCTTTTACCAGAATTAGCTGCTTGTCTGTCTTGAGCTCAAAATTTTAGAAGATTATAACCTATAAAGAAAATTGACGTTCATAGTTTGTACAACCTTTTTTTTTTTGGGTACAATTGTACAACCTTTTTTACTTGGTATTCAGTACGTCTATTTTGACATCATTCCTCTTATAAAATTCACATTCCTTGCAATATTTGTCACTGTTTGCAGCCACCAAGAGATCGATGTGAGCCATCCTGATTTTTTCAGTAATGCAAAGCTCAATGGATACACTCCTCCAGATGCAAGGGTAAGAATTTTACTGCTCACATGCAAACTTGTAAGTTCATGTACATCTTGTATGCATTATTGCTGGATCTGTTACGTTCAAGGGACATGGTTTTGAGTATGTAAAAATAAACAAACAAATAAAAAATAAATGAATTGCGAGAATGCACAGGAATCATTGAGTTTGTAAATAGTCATTATATTTATTTATCATAATCCTTTTTTTGATATAAGAATTATTTATCATAATCCTGGAGTATCTTTATATGGTAAAAAAAAATGACATTTTCTTGATAAACCATGTATTAGAAGTTTTAACCTCAAAGAAAGATTTATATTTGCCATTTTTCAGTCCTGCAAGTTCCAATAGTATAAATCAGTTGATTCTGCTGTCTTATTCTTATGACTTTTCAGTTGTTTTCTGGTCTTTTTTATCTGTTCTCTTATTTTTGTAACTTTCCTAATCATTTGCTTGTTTAGGTTTTTTGATTTTTTTCCCTTATTGTTCTTTTCCCTTAATCCATTTGGATTTTCTTATGTACACTTTTTGCTTATGCCTTGAGCCATCATTCCATTGTTTATATATCAGGAGCTGCTGTGGTTTGAGGTGTCATAACAACTATTGGATAAATTTTCATCTTCCACAGTCATGATATTTTAATGAGAAACAATTATCCAAATCATAGCACTGAATCACTGACTTATTCAAAGACATGCTAACATCATTTAGAAATAATAAGGATATTGATAGTTAATTTTCCAATCATTTTTTGCTTAAAATTATTTTACTTTTTCAAAGAGATTCAACCATAAATTTCGTGATAGTATAACAGTCTTGACAGCTAAGATTATTTAATCTTGGTTGAAGGCTGTTTTAGTAATCAAAAGCTATGAGTTCCTCTCCCCATTTAGTAGTTTTTAAGATTTAAGCTATATATTTAGCGTTGCAAATTCATATTACCTTTCTGTTTCGATATTTGTCCGCTTAGCAGTAAACTGGTCAATCGAAGCTTTGAAACTAAAGGTACATATTCTGGTGCAGGACCGTGGACAGCCAGGGTTTACCTTAGCAGAGAGGGACCGTTTCTCCAAAATATTGTCCCAGTGGGTGAATATGACAAAATCCTTTATTTTTGTTCAATTAAAAATTTAAAATTCATATCTCAGTTCCTGCATTATTGATAGACTATGCTCTTCTGTTTTAGTGCTTAGTATTTCACATCTTATATTGAATTGGATAATCAATCTTTCTAATTATTAATTGTTGATCCATGTCTGAAGAACCATCAGCACCAAAAAAGTTTGTTTTAATGATTGTTATATGGAAATAATTAATTGTATTTTCCTTTGGGTTTAAAATTTCATGACTATCATCTATATATTCCTTTAATATCAAGATCAAACCGACATCTGGTTTACTAATGAACAGCAATCTCCTTGAAAAATTTGTTTTTCAACTGTGGTGCTGGATATTCTACAACCAAGTATTGTGCCAATGGGTGAGTGTGATGATGGTCTTTTCACCATCATTATCATCTTTTCCTTTTTTTCTTCTGATTGGCTGTTGGAAGCCTTATTTTATTTATGTATTCTGCTATATAACACAAACTTCCCTAATGCCCATTCCTTAGGTGCATGTGTCTGTCTGCATTATCCTACTCTTTGTCAGGCCAGCAAACTCCCCTAATGCCTATTCCTTAGGCGCATCTATCTGTCCACATTCCCCTACTCTTTTTCCACTTGCTTTCCATCCTGGTTGGACCCTTCTTTTTTGAAGGCTATTCACCAATTGAACAGCCATTTGGTTAGTATCATTTCTAATTTTTCCATCTTTGTGGGAATGATGAGTTACATCGTGGGGCTAAAATTGGAGATTGGGCTAGGGTGGGGTAGCAGTGGTGTTCTATAGCTTGACATAGACTTGAGAAAGCGGATCTTGCAGATCTAGATGGAGGAGAAGAGTGAGAATAGGGGGGGCCTCCAAGTTATGATAGGCTTGAAGATGGGAATTTTTCTAGCCATCCAAATGGAGAAGAGGGAGAGGAGAGGCGAAATAGGAAAGGGGAGAGGAGAGAAGAGGGGAGAGTAGTAGCTTGTGGAATTCCAGGCTTCTTTGGATAAGGCTATATGTAGTTTTTTAAACATTACAACCCAAATCTAACCCAACTTGCTAGCTGGTCAAGTTTTCAAGACCCATGCTCGACACATTAACCCTAACAAATAGGTTAAATAGGTTGATGTTCGGGATGGGACCTGGTTGCGTAAACTAGTTTGTTTTCAAATTGCCAAACCCTATCTTGAAGGACACATGCCTTAGAATCTTAAGAACCCTAACATTATTTTGTAATATTCTCAATATTAAAATTCGCTCCAACTTCTTATTCCGCTGATTTTGTTAGTATTGCATGCCTAAGGTGCACCTAGGCGCAAGGTGCAGGTAAAGCCACCCTAAGCACCTTGCCTAACGAACAAAAATCATATGGGGCAGGCATCCTACTTTGCCACATTTTTTCTAGTGCCCATCTTAAAGAAGAAATCTAAAAGTCAGAGACTCCTTCTAACGGAGTTGTTAGTCCCGTGAATGAAAAAAATCAAAAAAAGGAAAGAAAGCCGCATGTGGCATTCTGTTTCTTCCTCGTTTTCAAAATATACTTTTCACCAGTACATACCATATGGCTAAGTAATACACTAAACAAATTAGTCATGTAGCAAGCCAATACACACAATTAGATAAATCAATAAACAGTTTCTAGAACATAATGTTCACTGGCACAAAGTACACGATCAAGTGATGTGCACATTTAACAAATTAGTCATCTAGCAACTCAATGCACAGCTCCAATAATTTTCAGAATATCATGTTCATCAATACATACTATATGGTCAGGTGATACACACTCGTCGATTTTCTGCCACATACTGCAAGCTTCTTTGATACACACCCAGTAGTAATCAAATACAAACCTTCAGGTAAATCGATACACAATTTTCAGTACATATTTTTTTACTAATGCACTACATCACTGCATGGTTAAGTGATACTCACCAAGCAAATTAATCATTTAGCAAGCCAATACATACCTCGAGATAAATCAATATCCAGTTTTTAGAATATAGTGTTCATTAGTACCAATACACAATTTCTTAACTTTGTCTAACATAAGAAATTATATACATACCATTTCTTAAATTCTATGAAGTCTTAGGTGCAAAGATCCTAAAAAAAGAGAGAAATTTAGAGGAGGAAGAAAGGTTCTCGGGAGGAGAAAGAAGACCTAACGGATGAAAAAGACGGCTTGATGAGAAAAAGAATAGATGGAGAGGCTTGACGAGAAAGAAAGATGATGTAGTTGGTCTCTCTTGGTGCATGCAATTTTTGTTTTTTTTGTTTTTTAAAGTTACGGAGCTGACAGACTCTATTAGTAGGAGTCCTGCCCCTATTTGACTTTTGGATTTTCTCTTTAAGTTGGATGCTAGAGGAAACGTGGTATAATAGGAGTCCCATCCCATATGATATTCTATTGTTCCCGCACCATATAATTTTTGTTCTCGCCTGACACTAGGAAATTCCCTTTTGCAAAGGCACGGAAAAGACATGTCGGTTTTGCACCTTGAAGGAAGCCTAGGCCCAGGAATAGGGTGCCTAGGCTTTTTTCAATAACAACTGTTTGATCTTGATCAGTTTTTGAGGCTTTCTGGCCAACTAAAAAAGAAAAAAAAAAGATTGAGAGAAGAAAAGGGAACGAGATCTAGGGATCCAACGGAGAGTAGCAAGGACAGTGAATGATCACAGGATCTAGGGCTTCTGATAATACCTTCTCCATTTGGGAGGCTTCTTCCACCGCTGCCGCCGCTCTTCCACTTCCTCTTCCTCTTCTTCTTCGTTTTCTTCGTCTTCCATCTTCTTTTTCTTCTTCTTCCTTCACTGCTGCCTGTCCATCTGAAACATTGAAGGGACACCTCCTCCTCCTCCTCTTCTTCTTTTTCTTCTTGTTCACTGCTTCCCTCCATCAGAAACAGGGGAGGGGCCAGTCCATCTGCTACAGTGGAGGGGACTCCTGCTTCTCATGCCCCTCCTCCTCCTTGTCTTCTTTCTGTTCCACTTTTTCTTCATCTCCTCCTTCCTTTTCTTCATCCATTCTCTTCTTTTTCTTCTTCTTCTTCTTCAACTACTGCCCTCCATCATGAGCAGGGGATGCCTCCTCCTCCTCCTCTTTTCCTTCAGATGCTTCTTTTAAATTGTGTTCATAAATTGATAATTCATTGCTAAATATGTTTAGAATCATGTATTCATTATTAGCTATATGTAAGTTGATATTTTTGTTGTGCCTCACGTTGTCAAGGGGTGCGCTCTTGCATTGCGCCTTGTGCTTAGGATAACATAAGCTGAACCGTGCTTTCTTCCTCCCTTTCCCTTCCCTCCTCTCTTCTTCTTAGTTTCAATCTTGTGCAGACATTCTTTTTTCTATTCTCCTACATAATCATCTAATGTCCCTCTTTGTTTTTTGCTTTTTATTTTTATTTTAATTTGTTTTAAGGGACAACATCCCGCTATGTTCTGCTTTGCTGAATGTTCTATATGTGATCTGTCTGCAGCCCTTAAGGCTGCTTTCTGCTAAATATTGCTAGAGGACCTCGAGTATCTACATTGTTCCAAACAATCATGGGCAGTTCTGATTCTACTCCCCCCTCCTCCCCCCCTCCTCCCCTTTGCCTGCTGTGATATCTTTTCCTTTTTCCTTTTCTCATTTTTATTTTAGTCATGCATGAGTATCAAAGTACCTTGGAGCCATAAAGCAAAGAGCTCATTATTGTAGTTCTGAAATCATTTGGGTGTACTTATGTGTAACTAGATGGTTTTTTCCTTGCACCGGGAACCCCTTTGGTGTTTTTACAACAATGTAATCAGTCATATATGATCTAACTGAAGTGCCTGTAGTTTCTAAAGTGTTATTCACAGATGCATGATTCTAATTTCAGTAGTTGAAGGTGTTGTGCATTTGTTGCTATTTCAAAGTCTAATGGGAGAAATTTAAAATGTTTATGAAAAATAATGTTGAGAAACTTCTCTAATGAATTATTCTATTTTATACATTTATTTTGTTGGATTTCCATTAGGAGTTGCCCATTACAATAAAGTTGTTGAGTGTTTGTTTTTTTTTTTTCTCCTCTTTTAGTACTTAGACAACAACTCAGACATCTTGTATGTGCAAAAAATCATGGAAAAGTACTGTGGGATAAAAATGTGTATAGAGGCAGTCTTTTGCACTTACTACCTCTTTAAATCAACGGGTGATAAAATTGAGATGCAATCTCAAAAAGGTGTTAGTGACAAGTTGTCGGTGCGGGTTTAAAACTTGCTGAAAATTATGAAAGATACTGGAGCAATAAAATCTGTTGATATCATGGACAATCCAATCATATGGCAACGAATGCTGAACTCTGCATGATCGATCTGGCTTATCGTATCAGAGACATATTGTTTGTATCTTGGAAGAAGCGATTCACCAATTCATACTGTATATGTGAATTCTAGCAGGATTTGCAAGTTGTCCAGGAAGAATCATTTTAATTTCAGGCAATGCTTTACAATGTTCCTTTAGGCAGAATTGCTCAGTCAACAACTAGCTCTTGTTGATTGTCTTAAGAGCTTGTTCCCTTGATAATCAATTGTAAGATTTCAGATCATATAGCTAGGGATCTTTTATTTATTAGTCCATAAATAGATAAAGTATGCATCTGTTACTTTGAAAGGTAAATCATTTTCTTGTTTTGATGAAATTGGGCTTGCTTGTCCTTTATCTTTCTTATCTCTGTCATCTTCACTACTTAATACATAGATTTCATATGAATCTTCTATTGTGACTAGATTGACCTAGCCACCTGAACTGTTTGATTACCTTCTTCCACACCATTGAGTTTTTACATTTTCCAGTACCTTAATGACTAAGAGGTTGATTGAATGACATGAACCTGGAAGGCTTATTATCTGAGCTGATTGGCAAACTTGAAATTTCTTTTAAATCTTCTTCTAAACGACTGAGCTGGTGTGTGGGGTATCTGTTAAGAAAGCATCAGCATCCTTCAGCTCTTCATTCTGACAGCTATTTAGCATGTGGAGGCAAGCCTTCATTGCTTCTCCTTATGTTTGTTCTCCGACTAAATGTTCACATAGGAACAGAGCATGCCTTGGAATAAAATTATAGGTTCCATTTCGATTTACACATCTGAACCTTCCTCATATCTGAATGTTTCACAATTCATTAATTGCTGCTGATAAATTGACCCGATGCAGGTAGTCTTACTTGAAAAGTCCTAGCATGAGCAGTCTAAGCTGGCATGTTGGTCCGACTGATGTCCTAAACTTGGAGCATCTGCTGGTTCTTAGGAATAAATTCGGCAACTTTCTGACTGCATTTTACAAACCGCTAAAAGCAATCCTGGCCAAGCTGATTTAAGAGACTGGCACTTTCCATGTAGCACTTCCATTCAGTCACGGGTGCCGTTTCTCATCCCCTATCTCATGACCGGCATATTCCTCTGCTCGCTATTCTAGCTGCAAATAGATACTTCATGGGAAGGAATTAGCATCTAGGATGTTACCAACCCTAATCGTTAGCGTGTCAGGCCCAAAGAAAGTTCTATGCAGTAAAATGGCATATGATTCTTTTTAAAATTACGTACACTCATGACCTGCAAATCCAAGTCACCATCATAAAGAGGTTTCCCCATGTTCCACACCACGGGAAGATATCCTCTTTTTTCTGATGATTCCAACAGGGAAAAAAAAGAATGCCACAGAAGTTTACCAGTTTGTCTTTGTTTTGTGTGGTAAACCTGTAAACTTAATTTTGTCCTTGTTTTTGTGCTTGCAGAAGACCATAGTTGATGTGCTTTACCCAACAAATGGCATTGTAATTTACTTTTAGGTTTTACGATTTAGTATCATTAAGCTTTTGCAAGTTTTGGTCTCCTATAAATATCTGATGCTACAATAAAATGTCTTACAGGGGTAAGCTGATAGATGCTTACAGATTTGTTCACAAGGAAAAAGACATGGAACGTGGCTTTTCCTGGTCTGGCAACCCTGTTGGCAAGTAAGATGGTCTGCATCCTTTCTATTTTATATATTTTTTGCTTGCATTTGTCAGTGTATCTGTTGGTTGCAGCTGGTGTTTTTATATTTCTGGTGCTGGTTGCATCATAGGGCTTTGTGTAATGAACTTCTGATTGAGATCAAGGAAATTTGAGTTTTTTTGCAAGCATTGGAGAATGCTTCAAGACATTGTTACTGTGTTTCTTTTTTCTTTTTTTTTTGAAGGGGTCTTTATGCTACTTCCTTAATGCAACTTTATAATTTGGTCAACTAAGAAAATATCATCTAATATTTTAAAGTTGTCCACAGTATTTTTCTTTGTTTAAATGCAACTGATCCTTATCACCAAAAATCCAGATATCTTTAAACATGAAATTTTCTGAAGCTCAAGCCCTGTCTATTTTTGTCTAGAATTTTAATCTACATATCTTTGGTTACCCTATTCCCGGAATATAAATTTTTCAAAGCCATTAGGTTTAAATTGATGAATAGAATGTTAACAAGACCCTGAGTAGGTCTGTTTATTCAGGTCTTGCACCATTAGAACATGTTAAACTGACATTTTTCCTTATATTCTTGAAAAATCTTTCGTTATTATGAACCATGGTTGTATATCCTAGTGCAAATATAGCAGGTTTTTATTTTTTATCAATTTTTTAAGAATGTTGAATATTTTTTCTCAATGCAGATATCAATTTTTTCACTAATTCTCCTATGGCTATGTATTGTTCATATGAAGTACTTATTCCTTCAATGCATGTTATTGATTAATAAATTTAATGAATTTTGTGTTTTTAGGTACCGAGGCAAGAGAATGCGGATCGATTATTTTTTAGTTTCAGAACAGCTTAAGGACAGGATTGTTGCATGTGATTTGCATGGGCATGGAATTGAACAAGAAGGTACAATAATAATATCCTGCACTTCAAAATTTTGGCATAATTGAGATTAGGCCCTTGGAGTGCCATTTAACATCTAGGCCCGGTTGACAGGGCATTTTATTCCCGGACTTTGTTGCAATGTTCATTTGCTAGTTCCCAGTCCATGCATCATGTAAAGAACATGCATAACTGTGCATAGAAACAGGCCTCACTGTCTGTCTGGACCGCACATCAGATGAAACTTGGTAAAGGATGAATGGTAAAATGGCAGTGAAACAAATGACAAGGAGTCAAGTTGTCCAAAAGTGCAATATCAGAACCTATCAAAACTTCAATATTCTAGACCATGCATAGCTCATCATACAAAGATTTCTTCTGTTAAACTATACATCCCCTGTGAATGCATCCTTATCATTTGTTGCAACTTTTGTCCATGATATTCTCAAATCATTATTTTCCCTTTCATCTGAGTCTCTCTCTAGTAGCTCTTCTCTTGCAAATGCACAAACCATTTCAGGCAGTTTTCCATTTTTGTTATCAAATGCAACTTTTAAACTTAATGTCAGACTTGTTTTTGTCATATGCTCTTTGATTTCACCACATCATCCATGACATTCTCATCTCTATCATGTTTGTATTATATGACCAGACTTTAACATACCAAATACGAATATGCATATTTGCAACCCATGATCTGAAGATCCCTTTTATCCAAGGTAAGCGGAACCGGTGCCGTGCCCTATACCGGTTGGCTACCGGTTCGGCACGATACCAATTCAGTATTGTACTGACATATGGTACGGTATGGCATGCTGGTTCCAAATTGGCACATCATTTTTTTTATTTTTTTAAAATTTTAAGATTTAATGAAAAGTAGTTAATTTTTTATTTTTTGAATGGTTTTAAGTCTAATTTGTTGTTTCTTGATGTCTTTTGATGTTTTTATCATATGCTATACCTTAAACGATACTACTTGATATTTTGGGGTAATTTTTCAGCATTACTGTGGCATTACTCTAAAATAATGCGACCTTGGAGTGGCAAAATTTGGCAAATCTGTCTTATTGGATTTGCTACCCCCAGCTATACCTTTCGCGTCATGGTTTGTCGAACTGCCCAGTTTGGGCCGTACCGAGCTGACCCGGTCCTTTTGCATCATGGTCTGCCGAACCGCCCAATTTGGGCTGTACCGAGCCGACCCGGCACGGGACCGGGTCGGTTTGGTTGTGGGAGTCAGGACCGGTGTTTGGCTATGGGAGTCTCCCCCCTTACTCTCTTTTAAGTGTTGGGAAGGCCAAAGAAGGTTTCCAAGCCTTCTCAAGCCTTCTCAAGCCTTCGGTCATGTTTTCTTCAAATGTCCCCTCCCCCCACCCGGACAAAAAATGCTACAGTTCGAGGTGATTCAAGAAGGATCTAACCCAAAATAAGGTATGCTTCTCCTTTCCTGCCTCATTTCTTTTTTTTCAACGACAAAAAATGCCTCGAAATTTCGAAAATAAGGGGAGATCATGCCAAAATTTTCGATTTTGGCATGATTTCATATATTGTAGATCTATCGATGATCTACACAATTTCACTAAAATTTTTAATTTTTGGATTATATATGTTTTTTAAGACAATTGCATATAGGAGACGGACTCTTCGAGGTCATTCAGAAGGATACGATGCAGTTGCAAATGACTTCGCTTGTAGATTATAATCCATAGACGTATCAGGTTTCGAGTCATATACTGAATTTTGTTATCCGCAATCACAAGCAATTTTTGATCCATATGGATACGGATATCGATATAGTGCGTCTGAGGTATTCTCTTCTAATGCCACTATTCTATGCAGTCCGGAGCATCTTATGGGTCGGATTTTGCTGCCGGCATATTCAGATGGGCTTCTCGGCTATATTATCAACTAGAGGACATCTCTCAGAGCTAGAGCTTCAGTGAGAGATCCGAGAGGTTGTAATCCAGAGAGTGTTCCTTATGGGATGAGTGTACATGACTACAGCGCCGCTTGCTTAGAGGAGTGAGTTCATATGTCTTGAGATTATGCTAATGATTTGGATATCTATGAGAGGCATCGCCACTGGACGAATTTTTAGATATCAATATATATGTAGTATTTTAAATATATATAATTGATTATATCATTTTATATTTTGTATCTCGCTAATTTATTTTAGGTTATTTTGTGTTGCTTCTTATAGCATGCAATATCTCACTAATCATGTTACGTTTTGCATCACTCTAAAACATCAAGATGCATCATTTATACTTAAAATCATTAAAAAAGTTGAAAAAATAGATTACCAATAAATCAAACCTAAAAAATATTAAAAAAAATTGGTGTGCTGGTTCGAAACGAGCACACCTCTGCATACCGTTTTTAGTACGGTACCGATTCAACGGACCTTGTTTTGCATAGTGGAGTCAAGATTTTGATCCAAAGGTAACCATCGATATGTAGTTAATTAGCGACAAAATTTACAGTGGTATAAAAACCAAAACAATGACGGGCTTTAGAAATTAAAGCATTAGGCTGAAACCAAAATGAAAAGAAAAAAGCTGGCAATCCAGGCTTCGCATGCCAGAAGAAGTAGTGTGAAATATCTTAAAATCAATTAATGAAATACAAAACATATAATGATACAATCAATTAGATGTATTTAAAGTATAACATACATACAGGCATCCGAAATTTTTTCAAGTGGTGAAGTTTCGTAGATATCGAGATTATTAGCATAATTAGAAGGCACATCAGTCCACCTCTCTAACCAAGCAGCGTTGTAGTTCGGTACACTTATCCCATACAGTACGTGTTCTAGGCTATAACCGGAATTTGATACGTCTATGGATCTTATTACATGTGCGAGATCATATACAGCTACATCCTATCTTGAACAATCTCGAGTTGTTCGTCTCTTGTATGTAATCGTATTCTCGCGAGGTCTACCAGCTTGTGTACTATTGTCTTATCCTATGTGGCATGTGTAAACTGGGACTCACTGATGAATTGAAGATTGTTCCGTGGCAGTATTTTATAAACAATAGTCTCATATTCTTCACTCTTTTCATAGCTACCGGATTCCTGATCACCAAAACTATTATTGCTGGTCTCCCTGGTTTGTGTTTGAGTGAACTGACTCCAGTCTCTATCGGGGTTGCAACTGCGTTTTCATTTTTTTTGACTGTATTGAGTAGTTTTTTGCTTTTCCTTCATGCCCTTTTGCCTGGCTATGTTGCGGGAATAGATGTCGCCCTCCTAACTGAGTCAACCAGATAATGATCGCCTCGTCTAAGCAACTCTCGGTCATGTCTTTGGGAGCATGTCTCGGATATGAAGTCATATGATGATTGGCTCCCCACTGACCCCTATGGTTATAGCTGATTAGCTGGAAGCATATGTGGAATGTTGTGATTTGCTTATTTCTCTGCATCCACCTAGCCTCACTGCCTATGAAACCTAGCCAGTTTAGAGGCTATCCTGGCTCATCAAGCTCCGACTCCTGCTGCTGACTCACAAGCCATCCGATCATGGGATCATCCTCACCCCGAACAAAAGCATTGTGAATTGGATCTATGTACTTTAGCTCCACTTCTCACTGAATGCACTTCAGTATCAACCTCAAATTGTAGTATCAACTTTAGTATCATTGTGGTGTCTTTGTGTTAGACGATTCTTCTTCTTGCTGTGGATGATGGTGAAGGTGGACCGGTTGCGCTTATAGTCACTTGAGAAGACCGTTTGGGAGAGGATCCAGATGGCTAGCCGCTTAAAATGTCTTGCTGATAGATCAAAATGAATCTACAATTCAACTGCAAAAGCATTGAAGAAAATTATATAAGATAGTATCGTATTAGTAACTATAAAACATCAAGTAATAGTTATCATTGATATCTAATATTTGGATTTATAGTTTTCTTACTTACGACAACTGCTGAGACTCCAAAGTTGTTAGTGTCCTTAAATATTTTCGTCTGTGAAAAAGGGACGTATTATAATATGTTAATGACGGAAGACGAGTTAACTTACGCATGTTACTTGAGTTAACTTACCTCTTGTAGACATAGGGCCACGACTTTTAGATTAGGCTTTATCTTGTAGATCATATTATGCAGGGTGGCCAAAAGTTTCTTGTCCATATCGATCCTAGATACCGTGTGCTGGAATCTTAGATTTAGGTAATAGAGTTTGTAATTGTTTTAGTAATATTTTACAAGTACAAGAGCAGTCAAATTTTCAATGTTCTTGTTTTCTTACTTGATGCAACTCCTTATCCATCTAGTAGTTTTACCTATGCTCGATGATATTGATGTACTTTTGGGCATACTTCAGATTTGCCTTTCTAATATGATTTGTTGTCCTCTCCTTCATATGATATAGAAAGCCCATATGGGGTTACCTCTCGCTGTTCACAGTCCAAAGCACTTCATATAATGGCTTGATAGCTTTCACTATTCTTCTTGGCATGCTGTCAGAACATCTGCCTCATCATCAAGCTCTCAACATAGCTTCCCTCAATCTCGACCCTCGCAAATCTACTCTCCTATCACTCAATACCTATTAACATCTAACGCACGCCTACTTTCCTCTCAAGGAGGCTATAAAGTGCTATATGGTTAGTAGCAAATCGTATCACAGCTGGTTTCAAAATCTCCCCTCCTATGTACCTTCTTATTAATGATAGGACCCACATATGGTTATAATAAATCTGGTGGATTAGCTTGTCTCTCTTGTTTGTTACAACCTACGAATCTTTTCAAAATCTATCAGAATGAGCTTGATATAATGTGCAGCAAATGAGATCCAAAAAATATATGACTACTGCTCCATCAAGATCTTCCTTTTTTTACCAATAAGAAAGTTATATGCATATATTTTCAAGTCACGTTTGAACAGTCACCAGGTGCTCGTCATGTTTTCTTGGTGTGTTTTTGCCATGCTACCTCTTGGGCCTTTGCAAACTTTATATCAAATCTTCCGTTGACTGATATTCATGATGTACCTCTCATGTCCACAACTGCTGCTTCCTTTATGAACATTTAATCTATCGCCTGCAAATATCCTTGTCCTCTAATCTTTTGCAACTATCTATTCATTTCCCAGAAATTATTTTTTATTTGTTTTCTATCTGACCTGCACCACATTACTAACTTTTGACCAATATCATATGCATTTTACAGGTTTTCTACATAGCTATTTGCTTTGATGTTCTGATCTAATGTTGTAAGCCAGCATATCTTTCTTCTTTTTGCTGCAGGTTTTTATGGAAGTGACCACTGTCCTGTTTCACTTGAGCTTTCACCAGAAACATTAGAACCTAATGCTAGCTGATGCTTCTTGGGAGAATGTGAATTTGAGATAGGGTGCCAGATTTGTCATGGTAGTTGGACATCACACTGCGGTCCCTTTGAAACATACCACACTAGCCTCTTTAGGCTTGTGGTAAATCTGGTCAACGGTATATATTTAGTGTTTCGTGAGTGAATCTTTTTTGCAGCTACAAACTTATTTGAGAGCCATAATGCAGTATGAGCTTTACTTCTGGAGAAATGCTGTCACATTTGACTTGCATGGTACTGCTTATTGTGTACAAAAAAATTGTTTTTTTTGGTTACAAATATTTGAAGTGTCCAAATTACAACTGAACAATGCTTTTCCTAACCGGACTCTAGATATGTCATTCAAACATGACACTCCTGATGTGGCTATGGAGTCCCACAGACATCTTTAAAGACAGCATCTACAGTTGCCAACTTAGATGTGAGACCCTCTAATATGTACAATTCTTTAAAATATCTTTATTCAAGTTGTATATTGAAAAGCGAGGTAACCTGTGTATGATAACCATGGGCAGGTTGAATTTGTCTGATTGAAATCCAAGGCATTGATGCAATGCACAAGAAGAAGAAAAATATTTGATAGAGCCATGTTTGTAGTGGAAGGATCTTGTTCATCAAAAACTGTCATTGATAACGGTAACAACTTTATCTGCCACTAATTGGCAAAGTTGGGAGTCTGGAGAAAGTTGTGCTTTTATACCTGACTTGCGAAGCCAAAGCATCCATGAGCTAAAGCATTGATGCTGCTTTGATGGAAATCTTCATTATGTTCACATGTCAACATCTGCCAAAGTACGTATATCATTCGATCCATGAACCAGAGCTTCCTAAAGATATGATGGATGGTTTCCAATGGAAGGTTCAATCACCCCACAGGAATACATGAAGACAAATCTGTCCTCGTACAGCTTGAACAAAAACCCATAAGAAACCCATAGATTGAATTGGATTACTTTGTATTATAAATATATCACGCCAGGAAACAACATTTATAACGTGTAGGCATTATCAACTAGCCGTTATACCTAAGATAGGTCAACAATATTTAAAATATTACTAATAATCTAAACAAATGAATAAGGGTGTTCATTGTCCATTTCACAAAACAAAAAAAGTAAGTTTTAGTTTTAGTTGGGTTCAGATGGTCCAAATCAAATCCATATCTGAATTGGTTACATTTTTGTTGATCCTATACCGATTGAAAATACTTTGGTTTGGACTGGACCAAACGATTTCTGGTGTCGGGTGTGGGTGGACAAGCTAAAAATCTGTTTCAAACCCTCCTAGAGTTCACATTTTTACATGTTTGCATGGAGATGCAGTCCATTTGCCTGACCCAATTAAGTGAAATACGTGGTCGGGACCAGGTATGACTGAACCTGGATGGAGCCAGAGAAACCTGATACATAAGAGGCCTTGTCTCACTCATATCACCTGCCTGATATTTTTCCACGCCAACATTGCAGTCCAGACATGTAAAATCACCATAAGATGTAACCAAAGCAATGCACCTCCCGACTTGAATCTACTCAAGAATGATATTTAGCTCATCAACTTACATCCATGTATGATATCAAATGAATGATTGAATACAGATTTGTGTGGACAAGACAAAAAATGAATGACCTATAGACGACATGTAAAAAAAAATAATATAAAGTAAATAAAACCATAATTATACATTCTATGGTACAATTTGCAAGCAACTAGTGGTGTCCACTGCTCTGCAATGTTATAAAATGGTGCCTAACAGCCATAGATGCAAGAAGATCCAATATGCTATGAGACCTAGCCTTGCTCCTGGGCGGCTCATCAATATCCGACCTCCGGAAACCCTGCAAAAGCACCAAGTGCAGATTAGAATAACTTCATCTGCTTAAATTTAGAAAAGCTATGATCTTTAGCAGCAAACTAAGGGCCTGTTTTGATGCCCAATCACCTATATGTAAGACATCCTCCATCACAGTGGGAACTATGTTACCTGGACCATTAGATTTATCCTAAAATACCTGCATCCAACACTTGAAAATTGATATTGGTATGGTACATGGAAATGGCTCCATAAGGAGAAACTTTTAGATATTGAAAGTATCGAACACTTGGACACATAGCCATACCCATATAATAAAAGGTGGGAATGGCTAATAAGGGAAAAAGAGGAAACAGAAGGAGGACTGACTAGAATGGCTCCATACTAGGCCAGGGCTGCAAAATAAATGGGAGGAGACAGATATCATTTTACCACAAAATCTGAGTTGTTCGGAATTGAAATCCACCTAAATAGGTGATTTTTTAGAATCCGAAAAAATCAAGGGATTGCAGGATACGTGCTCCAATGACCCCCAACCTATTTCTATCCGTCTTAATCATGCCTTCACCTTCCAACTTTTGTGGAGATGCACACAGGTAAGTTAGATGGACAACCAAATAGACCTACTTGTGCATGCTAGATGAAGATGAAATTCCCAAACTAAGGCAGGTTTATCTTAATACGTAAGTTTGGTCTATCCAATTAATATTCAAAGTGATAGACAATCTTATCAAATGACTGATTATCATGTTTCACGCTCAAATATCTCAAGAAATAATACATTTTCTGTAGATTTAGTTCTCAAACGTTAATCATATGAAAAGAAGTAAAAAGCAATGCCAAATTAAATATCTTACCAGATACCATCAACTCTATCTGCAATCAACTTTCCTTGCTTGGGAATGAGACCAGATGTGTTCAGAGATTTGAAAATGTGACCTGCCAAGAAACAAATTGGTATTCCATCAGGAACGTACTGCAGCTAGAACTACTTTAAGATAGAGGCTAACAAAATCAAACCTTTATCATCAGTTTCCTGGGCAGCAATTAACCGATCTGACTCAGAATCAATACTAAGAACAGTGTGGTCAGTCGACCCCTTTCGCATTGTTCTCACATGTGCAGCAGTGGGGACAGGCGTTATCGAGTTCTTTCCAACTGCCCCCTGCATATATGCATATGTAAGTTCAGGATCTCCACTATAAATAATTCAAACTGCATTCAGGTTAGTATTTCAATGATAGACCAGTATTACGGTGTTGTAGTTTAGTTTTACAAATATGATGATTTATAAAGTATGGATAAACTGATACTGGACCAATAAAGATACCATAAGCATAGGGACAAAGACCACAGGCACTAATTTTGTGAAGGGCTTAGAAATGGGGTGGGATAGGAAGGCCAGGAGAAAGAAAGGAGACGGTTTAAGTTGTAACAATTGATTAAGACTTGATAGGGACAAACAGCAAATGATTAGTCTTGCTAGTTATGGTTTGCTTAGTTTGTGAATAAGTACTTGAAAAGGCTTGGTATGGTAATGAGTATAGCCACAAGCTTTAAATGGAGATGGACAAGCACAGAATAAGGCTTTCTTTTATTTTACATTTTTATGATACGAATATCGTCATCTCTACGTACTCAGAACTGACTAAATACATGCATTCAGGGTTCATGTTTTTAGTAGTTCAATAGTTACATAGAAGAGCAGATGCATGTGATGTCTGATGATAATTTAAACAGGAACCAGCATTGTAAAAGTTGGGCACCTGGGTGGTTCAATTAGATGCCTGGGTAAGCTTGACGGCCTAGATCAGCCTTTTTTATAATCCATTTTATGTGCATGCCTACATTATGCAGCTATTTACTCTCATTCTTTTGTTTATTTTGGTGTGGCTCTTACAATAGGGTATGCTTACCTAAAGCAAAAGGGAAAATAAAAAAGCTTATGTAAGAAGTTATAAAACCCTCATCCTAAAATCATCCAAATCCAAAACCTCTCCCTCCATCAAAACTTTAAGGCAAGTGGTAGTTCTACAGCCACTTCACCGATGACCCTCAATAATTCTACAACTCTACTGTCTACTGGAGAGTCCCTCGCAGCCCATCCAACCACCAGCAGCCATCTGACTGCTCAAAGGCTCCCAGAAATGCACCCACCCCCATTTTCATAAGATTCATCCTCTTCTTTCCTTTCTCTGTTCTTCTCTCCTTCTTACTTTCCCCTCCTTTTCTTATTGATTCTCTTTGTTGTCTCTTAAAGGGTTTCAAAACCGGAGAGGGGTGAAGTGAAGCTAAGATGAAAAACAGGGGCGACCGGGCGAGCTTTATATTCCGAACCGAAGACTTGAACAGTGCTAATAACCGACTAGTCCAATTCGGTACATCCTGAACCGTCCGGTTTGGCACAATTCGGTTAACCTTGCTCTCCTTTTCTATCCTCTTTAATTCTTGCCATTAAGCTCTTTTACCCCCCTTCCCATCCCCCCATACATGTCCCTTCTTTTATTCTTTATACTTCTACTTTATCTTCCTCCCAATTGTTTTATCTTCTCTTTTCTTTTTAAATATGGTTTTTGTGCTTCTTTTACTGTATATGTTTCACTCTGTTGTTTTTTTCTTAACTTTTTCCTATATGCGTACTCTTTTTTTTTCAATTCTTCTTTTGTTTCACTATGTTGTTTTTATTACTTCATCTACATTTTTCAATACTCCTTTTTTCATCATCCTACAGCAACAGCTCTCTATCTCATGAATGTTTGTCCATTTCATGAAATATCAATGATGGATTGTTGATTATGTTGATTGTTTAGAGTTGTTTTTTCTTGCTTGTTAACTGTCACACTTTAAGTTGCATATGAAGCCAATAACTAAAATCATAACGGCTTTATTTGGTTATATGTATGACTTGAAAGAAATATAAGTTAACACTGTTAATTTCTAAGCTTTTATCTGTCTTTTACCTTTTCATTAAGATGGACTGGCTAAGACATTAAGCAGTCCACATTGGAGGCGAGGCACCTCCTAGGCAGTCAGGAATTCCTACAGCCACGACAATCACAATGGTGATTGCTAAAAAGTGCATTCTGGTCATTCTCTTTGAGATTGGGAGCATCACTACAAGTTTCTCAATTTAATTGCAGACTTCTAAATCCAGGCAATTTCAACTATATTCTTCCATTCTGCTCTTTTAGCACTTCTCCATACATCAGAAGACTCTCAAGACGTACATCCAACTCTGCAGATTCTAGAGTTCAGACTCATCGCTTATCAAATTGAGTTAACAACAACAATATATTCGTAGAAGGGATATGAAATGCAATTGTAACTTAAAGCATCAGGTAACACAATAAGCAATATTTACTAGAGGAAGAAAAGGTAACAAGTGATGATACATGTAGTCATGATAACCTATAGCCCCTCATACATGTATCTAATAACTTGCAAATGTAAAATGCTGATTTCTGCTCATTCAAAATCACTCTCTTTGCTCAACAGCTTCCCCCTTAAGCAGCTTCTACTTTAAGATCACAAGAAATCCTTTCATTTCTTAATACTTCTTACATCTTATGCCTACAACCTCATAAAACTATATCTTGCACTTCCTCCACTCTCTTGAATTCCAAATTTTTTTTTCTAGTGGATATCAAAGATGTGACCGGTTATATGGGTCTTCAAGAAGGGATCTATAAGTCAGTATATTGGATGTCTAGAAACTATTTTGTAGATGATAAACACAGAAAGCTAAGTGATAGGCGAACTCCATTTGTTTGATAAGTTGTGAAAAATCAAGATCTGGGCTCTTAAAAAAGAATTATGATGCACATAGTAAAAGAAGAAAAATGAAGGATAATAGTCACCATGCTTAGGTTAGAAGGAAATAGAGCCAGATAGCTTCTCTAAATGATAAAAGCATTGCCCCATACTTTGCCACTTTATGATGAGAAATTATACACAGGTTTGAGCTTATCTGGGAGATGATAATCTCCAAGGAAGACATGAAATGCAATATCTAGAAATATGCAATATCTAGAAATAGGGTTTTCCTTGGCAGACTCACGAGCTGAATCATCAAATAGAGGCTTTGAAATTGCATGAGGAGATAAAAGAGAGAATAAAACAAGTGCTGTTTCCTAAAAGGCAACCAAGAAAGCAAGGCACGCTAAGCAAGGAGCATTGAGAGGATAGCCACCACATCAATGAGAAACTGCAAGCAGCCTTGACTACTCACCAATTGAAAATATGAAGTACTATATAGAAGGGGCTTATTATGAACAAAATGAAACTTCAAATCACCATTAAATAAATAGGAGATGCATAATTCAAACAAATGCATGCTATTAATCAAGTTGGAGTTTACTTCTATTTGGCAACAGTGTCCATAAGAAAGAAACCTCAAGACCCATGAAGGGAAGGGCTCAAAGATTATCCATCTAAAACTAGCATCGGAGGAATTGCTTTTGAGGAACAAAAAGTTATCCCCAACAACAATGATGGTGTCTACTACAAGAACAACTGTGAATGTTAACAGGAGTTTCAAGTAAGGATTAAATGTCCATGATAGCTTCCGGTAAGCAGGGATAACAACATATCTTGAGTCTGCTTGATAAGACAGGTCAAATCCCTATGGCTTCAAGCTATTTTAGTCTTTTTACGAACAAAGTTAGTTTATCTTCTAGACACTGAAGATCTAATGAAATTTGAGATGATTTCTGCTCTTTCCTCTTATGTGGAGAATATGCAGATTAAGTATTTGAGTTTGAAGAATTGGCCTGTCCCCCAATCCTCGATCAATTTAAGGATTAGATTTGCTCACCTTGATGTGATAATTTAAGACCAATTCATAATTCATACCCCCTCAATCTAGGCTGGCTCCTAGTTTTATATTCCAAACCAGCCTAGCAATACACAATTTTCCTTTCGCCCAAAACTGACTAATCTATCTCATATTTCTATTTTTTATCATCCATGACTTAATCCACAACCGACAAGTTCCATCCCAATTGTTTATAGAGTTCACTTTGTCAAGCACTTCTACTACTACAAGCTATATAATAGCCAAATTTATCGTTAATGTTTACCATATTTCTTCCATGTGATTTTATGTCTTCCCCTCCTTTCTAAACCCTAATACAAGTCGAACAACATACTAGCCACAACCACATCCTCACATTGGATACACCTATATAACACCAATTAATGAGCAATTACTCATCGTCATCTCACATGCTCTTTTAGTGTATTCCCTTTGTAAATGTTTCTTTTCTTATCTTAATACACATCCAATGCAGCATTGTCAACTTTGCCACACTTAGGTCCTTGGAACATGATAAATATACTGCTCAACATGTTGATTTATAACTTGTTGGCCTAAATTTTTTATTTACAGAATTTACCACACAAGTATGAACAGTATTCAAGGATTACTTAATACTTCATAAGCACCTCTCTAGTTCATCCACCCTACTCTTTCACTATTAGACATTTAAATATAGTTGTCTTCATGGACTTTGAATCACAAACTAATACATGTGCCACTATTGTTGGATCTAAGGGCAGACCTTAGTGCTGTGGTAAGCTTGCTCCATTATGACCTTGGTGTGGCTAGTACGAAACACGGAAACAACCTCTCTACACATATGGTAAGGCTATGTACATCTAGCCCACCCTAGACCCCACAATAGTGGGCCCCTCGTGCACTAGCATGCCCTTTTTATTATCTATTGTTGGATCTATGCATGTATAATTTTTTTTATATATACAGATTACAATCAGGAAGCTTTTTATTCCCACAAAATATATATTCTCATTCCAAAAGTACATGGATGAATATATATAAGAAATCGATATTTATTTTATGATGTGAACATATTTATGTACTCAATAGGCAGAACTATATATGAGAATTCTGCATCATACACCTCCATCCCAAGCTTCTCTCATCAGCCCTTGTTATTAGGCCAATATACTAGCCTTTTCTGCCTTGACTGTCAAATGTATTAATGAATGTACAATCTCAATTTTGCTCTAGTTTGTTTCATTGTACATATTTTCAGAGTTAAAATGCTTAATTGTATTCTATGAAGAAATAAATAGAGTAAGTTTTGGAAATCAAGTATTAATAACTACCCATTTACTGTTTTCGACATCATTTTTATGTTCAGATATTTAATGAGTTCTAAACTATGTATCAATTTTTATATGTTTAACTTTTTTTGGAGAGGAATCTAGTTCATTTTGTCGCAACCAGTATATCACTCAGAATTAGACTTGTACCCCTATCAGCTATGGCCAAAGAGTCAACAAGTAACAGGACTTTGATCCACAAAGATAAAGTATTTTTAACTATGTTCCTATCCATTTAAGTTCTTGTAAGCATGCAATAATCATTAATCTAAGGCATGCCTCCATCAATCTACTAAATTGAACATACTAAATAGTAAAGATAAAATATGACTCCAGTTGAAAACAGAAAGAACAAAAAAATTAATCTTACCACATCATCAATTTCAGATATCTCTGATCCTATTGCTGCTGGAGATGCTTCAAATACAGTCCTTTCTTTTATGGTGTCAGGCTGTGCAAGCTGAGAATGAATTGACACTTCGAGCATCTTAATTCTTGTTGATAATTCATCCACAACCCTTTCCTTTTCCTGCAACTTAGTTCCCAGTTCCTGTATTCTAGTCTTTGAATTTTCGGATTCCATACTTGAAGCTGTCGCCAGTCTTTCCAGAACTGTCACAAGGGCTTTTGCCTTGGGTTTCTGATCTTCAATTGAATCATTTCCTCCCATCTTGTGAATGATTTTTTCCAGACCAACAGTCAACTCAAATAACTCAGACTTCTTTGATTCCAATTCCTGATAATCAGTATCAATGGCTTCAGCAGCCTTTCTCAATTGTTCAAGTTCACGAACATGGGATGCAATAATCAACTGCATATCTTCCTTCTCATCAGTAAGAGTATCCAACCTGTGCAGCAGCTCGCTGAATTTATCTATAATATAAAAGAGTTTGTCAACAGGACTTGAGAAATGAAATTCTTGGCTCTGTGTTTCCAACTCGTTAAATGGAATCTCTATGTCATTTATTTTATAAATAAGGGTTTCCAGTTGGTCTTGTGAGAATAGTTGATCACCTATTCCTGCAATAACAAAAGAAGTTTTAAAAAAGAAGAGAACAAAATAAGCTAGTAAGAAAAGATGACTAGGGAAAATAAAAGTGCTAGCTTGCAAAAATTACCTCTTTCTTTCGCAGTTAGAGTGTGTTGTAGAGACAAATATTCTTCTTCTTTATACCTCAACATATTCTCTCTGGCCTGATAATTTTCTATCTTAGATTTCATTTCAGTGCAGATCTCTTGCAGTGCTTCAAGATCCCTCTCTTTTATAGAAACTTTTTCTTGGTTCAGATGCCGATCTTGTATGGCAGTTTCAGCAGTCAACTCAGCTTGTTTCAATCTGTCTTTCAGATCATCTATGGATGTTACCCAGACTTCCTTGATATTTGCTAATTGTTGGTACTGAATTTTGACCCTCCTGGCAGCACGTAATAGATCATCTGCAGCCTTAGCATAATCATCAGCATACCCAGATTCTACCCCACTTGAAACAGCTTCTCTGGATCTCAAGTGCAAACTAGAATTCATTATGTCTTGCTCTGTGTTTGATTCTGAATTCATTAAATCATGGAATTCAATTTGAAGTTCTTGCGTAGCACCCGCGCATGCTGAAAAAAGTGCAGTCATCTCTTTTTGTAAAGAAACAACTTTGACTTCTTGAGCCTGGTTATGAGCTTCCAACTTAACCACGTCTGACTTCAAGGATTCACTGAGTTCAACCATATGAATGAATACATCCCTCGTTGCTTGCAAACCTTGCAATACAAGTGCAATATGGTCATCCATATACTTAGACAAACTCCCAAATCTGACACTGAGAAGTTTAGCTTGAGCATGCAGTCCTTCTATGATTGAAGCCAAGGATGAAACATCACCAAGATCAGGTGTGCTTGTCTCGTTATGAAGCATTCTATTGTTGAAAAAATCCTCAAATTTGGGCAGGGAGAGAAGCTTTGCAAACTCATGATCATGCTGCAGAAATATTACACATTTATAGACCAATCAGATGGGAATTTAATGGTCTAAGACTGTTTAAAAATAAATACAAAGAAGAATAAAATAAATATGATGGTGAATTTTTATAAGGTTTAGATACATGAAAAAAAGAAATTTGAAAGATAGTACTTGAACATTTTTAAAGTTTCTAAACAGGAAAAATGGGGCTATAATATGTTTATCTGAAACATAGAAAGGCCTAAATAAATTCATCAGATCATCCTAGGGCTTATTGCGGCAATATAATACAGAAACTTTGAAAATTAGGACCTAGATTGCCTGTATAATTGTGGAAATACTTTGTTATGCTCTTTATAAGTTGAATAAACTAATAAGTAGCTGCATCGATACCAGACTCATGTCCATCTATAAAGAAGCCCTGACATCTAGCCCAGTGTGGCTCATAAATGTTACGCCAAGATGTAATTTTTGATCCGTATAGGAAATGGTGCTATGAACTTATACAATAAAATATCTTTCCAGAGTACAAAAGTAAACCAAGAAATTCAATGGGGCACCTTTTTATTTGGCCATCACCTTTGATCGGTGCCCTCATTTTTCACTTTTATTTTGACCAATCTGTATTTCAAATACAATTTTATGGAACCAACACAGGGCAAGAAAGGAAGGTGAGAATGTGACATGTTAATAGCTATAAATGTATGATCAGTTACTGTTTAATGATCATATCCATGACACGACCCCAACCACATGAGAAATATATTATGGCCAAACTTGAAGCTCTAAAGAAATAATTATCAGCCATATAAGAAATTAAAATGGTCATAGCTAGCAAAAACAATCGCTACTAGCTCCAGATAAGGATGGGTATGTAATCCTCTCAAAGTAAACTTTCATGCATACTTTGAGCTAGAAGGTTCATGTTTCCAGCCCTCAATCTTCCCTATGTTCATCAGTCATTAGATCAAACAATGTAAAAGCCAGGGCACATACTCAATCAAGATTTTCTTCCCATTTGGTGTATATTCCTATCGTGTCTTTTGCTTCTCCCTAGGACATCGTGATACCAGCTTGCTATGAAATGCTTCCTGTTATAGGGGGCTCTTCGGTAGGCTTCTACCTTTGTTGCTTTTATTTGCTTGATGATTTAAATTAGAAAATAATTTATCGAGTATAGAAACTAGCCACCAAGGGAAATGCTGGTACCCATAATGGATGGGGAATGGATGGTACATTAGTGTTGCATATCATACTGTATCAAGACATGATACACTAGTAAGTACTGGCACAACAAAAAGTGAAACTAATTGCCATGCATCAGTATGCTATTGGTACCAAGGGTCCTATTGAGTATCAGTTCTCTACTGATACAATATGGTATGCCTGGTACAGACTGGTGTAGACTGGTGCTTCAACCAGTGACAAAAACCAGCGGAGTCAGAGGATCGGTCGAAATGGCTAGTGATTCCGACTGATACATCTTTGAACCATTTGCTATCGACCCCATTCCTCTTCATCTCGTCTATACTATTTCAAACAAATAGAAAATCGGGGTCATGTGAGTCGCCATTTACCCAATTGGAG
>JAOXJJ010000002.1:4819946-4830639 GCA_025769935.1 Phoenix roebelenii | reverse complement strand
AAAAGAGGATGGCACTTTTGCCAATAAAAAAATGCATTCATTATTGGAATAAAAAAAGATGAGAGGTATCCTCTCCCACGCAGGTATCCCTGCGAGGGCAAACAACATATATAAGAATTGAGAACACCGGGGGTTCGGGGGGTGGGCCCCCCGGCCTTTCGTCTAGTTTAATTACCTCCTATTCCCCCCCGAGGGGGGCTTTGGGGGGGGTAACGTTTTATAATAAAAGATAACATCTAATAAACACAAATTGCAACTACCTCCAAGTCAGGGCGAAGATGTAGTCCCTTCTCATCAACCTGCTCATGCATATTGTGAATTAGAAGGTCCATACTTCTCAAGCTCTCAAACTTTTTCTTGAATTCTTCAGTCATTAAGGATATTAGGGCTTCATCTTTCATAAACATCTGAAGATGTCCATAGTGACTATTCATCTGAGCTGCATAGTTTTCTAAACTGCCACGAGTTCCTGCCAACTCTTCCATGCACTCAACTAACTTGGCATTCAGTGCAATGATCTCCTCTTTGCTTTTGGTTTCTGCTTCACTCTTTCCAGTATCCAGTAGAGAAATGTTCCTTTCTGCCTGTAATAAGGCATCTTCCAGTGATTTTATCGTTGCATAAGCATCTGCTAACTTGCTAGCCTGCATAGAAACTTCCTCTCTCATTTTCTCCAACTCTTGCTCTATAGAAGTTTTACCATGTTGCATTTCCTTCTTTTCTTCAGAGATGAAAGATATACACTTTTCTGCATCAGCTAATCTATCCTCTATGGATTTTATAGTTGCAGAGGCATCCGCTAACCTGCTAGCATGCAAGCTAGATTCCTCTTTAGCTTTATCTAGCTCTTCCTCTGCACGAGCCTTAGCAAGTTGTAATTCTTTAATGTGGTCTAAAATCCAGTTCAGCTTTTCTATAGGCCCTTCAAATATATTATCAGTAGGAAGAATAATGTTTTCTATGGAATCAACTAATCTTTGTAATGTACTATTGCTTTTATGCAAGATCTGTTCACTTTGATCTCTTTGATCTTTCAAGGAAGCAATATCTGACTCTAGCTTCTGAATGAACTCAGGGAACCCAGATAAACTCTTGATCTGCTCCTGGTAATCATTGATTGCAGAATCTTTTAGCTGCAGGTCATGTTTTAGCTTCTCAATTTCAGAATTTTTGTCATCCAGAGAGTGTTTAAATCCTTCACGTTCTTGCACCAAACCCTTTCCTTTCTTTACAGCCATTGACAACTTTTCCCTAAGAAGAGAAGATTTTTCCTCCGCTTGCTCAAGCTCTTTCTGCAAGGAGTCTTTATCATTTCTCAAAACAACTACTTCCTCTGACACTCTTCCCAACTCATCTGATAGCCTCATCATTGTGGACCTCTCGATCAGATCTTCCTCCAGAATCATCTCACATAGCTTCAGTTCCTGACTGCTTACAAACAATAAAGTTTTCATCCTTTCTAGCTGTTGACTCTCAGCAATAGAGGTTTTTATCCTTTCTCTGATTTTAGCCATACATTTCTCTATCATCACATTCACATCAACCGATGGTTGATCATCCACCGCGCTTTCAGAGATTTGCAGTAATACCTTCATCAACCCATCTTTTTCAGAAGAAAGCATAGACAACTTTTCAGCAATCTCTTCATATTTGCATCTTAGGTATTTGTGCTCGTTTTGGAGAGATTCCTTTGCTTGTTTTTCTTCCAAGAGAGACTCGGCCAGGCAGTCTATTTCCTTGTGTGTTTCCAACAAATCTGATTCATGTGATGCTACCGCAAGCTGGGTGCTAGCAATTTCTTCCCGCAGCTTGACAATATCATCTTTAGCCTGAGTGAATGAGTTCACAAGCCAATTGATTCGAGAATATAATTCACTTGATGAAATGGTCTCTGGTAGCTCAATCAAGGACAAGGCATCTTTAGCTTTGCGGTTTTCCAGGAAAATGATATCTGCAACATTTTTTTGATTCACGAACCACCTTACCCTATCTATGACCTTCATGGAATGCAGTTCTTGTGTGGAATCGGTTGACATGATTTCTTCTATTTCCTGAAGAATCACATCTCTTTGTGAGAGTAACTCTCTTAGGGAACTAACCAAAGTGTTTGTTTCATTCAGCTCCTCGGTACTAGGTTTAGCTGTTTCTAGGGCATCAGATTTCTTTTGCAACTCTACCAAGCACCTCCCAAGCTCACTTGTCTTGTCATCTAATAACTGCTTCAACTCCTCGGCAATGGCTTCTGTAGTTTGTAGTGCATCAGATTTTTGTTGCAACTCTGTCAAGCAATGCTCAAGCTGACTTTTCTTTTCAACCAATAACTGCTTCAATTCCTCAGCAGTGGCTTCAGTAGTTTGTAACACATCAGACTTTTGTTGCAACTCCTGCATGCACCTCTCAAGCTCACTTGTCCTGTCCACTAATAACTGCTTCAACTCGTCAGCAGTGGCTTCTGTAGCTTGTAAGGCATTAGACTTCTGTTGCAACACCAGCATGAACCCCTCAAGCTCACCCACCTTCTCAGCTAGTAACTGCTTCAGCTCATTAGCATAGGCCTCACTAGCTTGAAGGGCATCAGACTTCTGTTGTGACTCCTGCATCCGCTCCTCAAGCTCACTCGTCTTCTCAGCTACTAACTGCTTCAGCTCACTAGCACTGGCTTTGCCAGCTTGTAAGGCATCAGACTTCTGTTGCAACTCCTGCATGCACCTCTCAAGCTCACTCGTCTTCTCAGCCAATGACTGCTTCAAGGAATCACGATGCTGAACCAATGATTTCCCCTTTGTCACTGCAATGCTGAGCTTCTCTCTGGCTGCCACCAACTTGTTCTCTGTTTGCTCAAGTTCCATCTTAGTTTTGCTTGTCTCAGCATTTGCCTCTTCTAAACTCACTTTCATCTTCTCGCCCCGTTCGGCCAGTTCCCTGTTTTCATCTTCAAGCTTAAACATCCTCTCCTGAAGATAAGATTCCTTTCTCTTTCTTTCAAGCAACTCTTCACAAGCAATACTAAAAATAATACCGGATTCATTTTCTTGTGAATTTGAAAAGTCAGGCCTGATCTCTGCCAAGCACTGCCCAAGCTGTTGGATATCTGATAAGAACTGCATGTGCTTTTCTATCAACAGCAGGGTGTTCCTCTCAACAAGAGACATTCCATCAGCAGTGGAATCTTCCAAAGACCCATGTTCTTGTCCAGCTACTGAAGCAAGGGAAGCTAACAACCTCTTGGAAACATCATCAGATGACTCTTTCAAAGACACAGACCATGCCTCCCGAAGTGAATCCAAGTAAGAAAGGATGACATCGCGAGACACCAAAAATTCCGAGGCTTTCGCATTGAGGTCTTCAATCTCTTGATCTTTGGAATAAAGAACAGACTGGAGATCTCTAACTGTGTTATCAGAATTTAACTGCTCACCTAGAATGCCATTCAAATGATGCATAAACTTAGAGCAATCACCTAACATCCTGTGCAACGGCGTGGGGGATGACAACACCTTGTCCTCCTCGCCTTCACCCATGTCCATCCGGCAAAGATGACCAACCAATTCAGCATTGTTTTCAGCACGTACTGACTGTTCATTGATCATATCTTGAAGTTGTTGGCGTAGAGCCACAACTTGCCTCCCAAACACCTCCCTCTCTTCCTGAACCAAAACATAGCATCTGAATTCTTCTCCTTGATGAAAAAAATAAAAACCAAATATCAAAAAAAGAAATCCTATATGAAAAGAAGGGCCGGCACCTCACCTTATACTTTCTGCACTCGGCCATGGTGTCCTCAAGCTGAGCCCGGACCCGGGCAAGATCACCAGCTGCCAGTCTCTCCCCGGCGCTATCTCCCACCTCAATTACGGCCATTGACTCCTCGATCCCGCTGCTCCGCCTGCTCACCATGCCCAGTTGGTCCGATGCGTCCTCAATAGTCTCCTCCTTCCCCGCATCCTCCCCCCGGTCCCCCTCGTCCGGCGGCTCCTGCATCGACCCATCAATGTTTACCAGAATGCCACTGTCTCGGTCCCCTCGCAAGCCTCTGGATTCCTGTATTTCCAAGTCCCTTCAGCATCAATTCAACAACGGAACCGAATCTAAACCCATAAAAATCCCACCTTCAGCAAGAAAAAAGAAACAAACTACCTGATCTGGGTTGGCGGGGAGCTCGACCAGCACTCCGTCGCTGCTCCCACTCTCATCCGAAGATTGCTCACCGGTACTCGGGGACTCGGGATCAGCGTACGCACTCGGATCCTCGTCGGTGTGGGCCGGCGTCCGGATTGCGGCAACCCGCTTCTCCTCCTCGTCGCTGGAATTTGAATCCGAACTGCTCGACGCCTTCGGACTGGAGTCCGAATCCAGGTGATCCGCCATTGGCAATCAAGAAGAACTCCAGAGCTCCACCCACTTTCAACTCAAACCAGAAGCAGCAATCGAAACAAACAGCGCAAAAGTAGAGCTAGAAGCGACCGGAGAATCCGCAGAAACCCTAGACTCAACGGATTCGTTCGAATTCGAGCTGTATCCAAGAGATCAAAGAATCAAACAAATCCAGAAATAAAGAAAACTGGAGCTGTGAAATCCTTGAAGGCGAGAGAGAGAATTTGTGACACGTGAAGATTAGAGTTGTTGATACGTTAGGCCTGTACTACGGTTGAGCATTACACGGAACCGAGGAGAAGATAGGTATGGTGTGCCTCTTATAGGGGTTATCTTATCATGAGACGGCGAACTGGACAAGAGGAGACGGAGTTGGAGGCTTGTTTGAGCGGTGACGTGGGCTCCGACCTAACGGATGGTCGGATGTCGGTGTCCGCGTCGGGGTTCCCCGCAGCTCCGCACGTGCTTTTTTTCCGTTCGGGTGGAAACCGCACGGAATGCACGTGGGGATGGGTTGTGACAACTCCAACGCCGGCGGAAGTAGGTCCGAGGGCAAGTCCTTGCAATTGACTACAATTAGGGAGTCTTCTCGCATTGGAAAAAATCATGGATGGATGCAACTTTCACCAGCATTTTTTTTTAACACACTTCATTATTTCGTCCGTTTGATAAATTCTTCATGGCCATGATGAATGAAGCTGGATTCAGAAAATACTATTTGTATGTACAACCATCCTATTTTTATAATAATATATCTATTGTTAAATTTTTGTATGACAACATTATTAATTAATTATTTTAACAATAAAAAATATTACTTTTTTCATTAATATTTTTAAAAAAAATACACAAAATTATAGCTCTTTAAAATATAAATTAATGCTAAATTTTAGAGAGATGTTAATGCAAAAGGATGATGGTACATTTTATACTTAAAATATTATCTATTAACACCGTTAGTCAAAAAATCTAATGGGAGCTATTGCAAAAATATGATAATTTATGGGTGTACATCCAAATAATAATATCAAAAGATAAATATGATATATATATATATATATATTTTTTTTTTGTGGGAGTCTGGGTGGCAAGAGATGAGGAGGTGTAAAAAAATATAAAATGTATAAATAAATCTATCTCATCCCATCAACTTAAGCTTTTAGAATAAATGACGATTTTAATGGAAAAAAAACGACAGAAAGAGGGAGCAAGAGAGATGGGCTTGGAAGCCGTCTCCACTTATGCCACCAGAATTATATTGGCGAGCATCAGCGATGTGGTGGTCGTACATGTGGGCCAGCACTAGGTTGAGTCCTATCGGGCTGGCTCAATTGGGCTTTATTCTGGATTTTTAAAAACTTTTTGGGCCTAGGCCTTACCCAACGTCAAAAAAGACACTCTCGGGCCAGACGTGAGTTGGGGTGTTCTCCGGCCCGGCCCGGCCATTTTCAGCGATGGATTTCTAACTTGTAATAACCATTTTCGCTTTTTAATTCAAACAAATTCGCCGTGCCAATTCCTCCCTTTGTTCGGTGCTTCCCTTCTCCCGTTCTTTCATTCCCCTCCCAACTCCGCCTCGCCGGAAAGAACAACCGCGGAGCGCCGCCGGCGGAAGCGAGGGCCGCGGCCTCCCCCGCCCCCACTCCCTGACCTTTAGACCCCGGAGCAGGTACGTTCTTTCCTTTTCCTTTATTCCTATCTGCACACCACCCGTAAAAAAATTATATCCAACCCTAATCCCTAACAAAATCACAAACTCCTTTGATTCTTTAGCCTAAACCTCTGTTCTTCATCTCATAATCTTCCTGCCAAGTCTCCGGGAATGTTGGTAGTATTGGCAGATTATTTCATCTCATCATCTTTTTGCTTGATGTAAGAGTAATTTATCTGATTAAGTCCATTGTATGCACTTGTGGTTGATTTTTATTGTCGTCGTTCATGTTAAAATTTTAATCATTAGATTAATTAGACAAGGGACTCTTCTTTAGCATCAAGCTTGTGCTCAAGGGGGGCTTTTGATTTGCCATAGCTCATGAAAGAGTTGGTCGGTGGGACAAAATGCGAATAAAATTTGAGTGAAAAACTAACTGTAGAAGAATTTGTAGACCTGACTTCAAAATTATTGGGTCATGTTTGTGTTTTAGCGCAAATTGAGAAGAAGGGCATTAAAACCTTTTTTTTCCTTGGGAAAAATGATTAATATGGTTGTTTAACTCATGGAAAGGCAAGCGATTATAAAAAGATGGCACCTTTTGTTTTCTTCCTGAACTTGCAAATATTAAAAATTAAGCTTACACCAAAGAAAAAAGAAAAAGAAACCTTTGGAGTTTTCCAGTGTGTAGAAACACACTTTTTTATGTAGTTCTGTTTATGTACTGAGTTTATGAGTGTAATAATTTGTTGAAAAATTGAATTTCTTTTTCTAATTCCCATAGAAGAAATAGTTACCTAAACTGAACTTTGCTAAGTACGGATTCAGTATTGCGCAGTCCAAATGTGTATACAATTGGAGCAAATACAGAAATAAGTTACCTAATTCGTTTTCAGCCCTATCATCTAGGTCCTCAGTCATGCTTCTTAGGTCCCAAGCGGCCCCTATATGTGATTTGGCCACTTCGTCTAGAAGCTCCCACGTGCAGGTTAATTGATTAGATTCCAAGTGTAAAAGGGAACGTTTGGCATAAATAAGAGGGAGGGTTGCTCCTGAGCGGGTAAAATGTATGATACCTTACAGATTTGCTTCATTTGTGCGATAACCACTAAGCAATCAACATATGGGAAGCAAAATCTATTGCATCAACTAGTGTGAAGTAGAAAGTAGTGTTCTAGTGGATACTGGATGATGATGCTTCAAAGTATTTTGTTTCGATATTTCTCTTTGGCTTTACCTTAGAGATGAATTTGATTTCTTATGTGAAACGCTGTCTTTTGCTTTGTTAAACTCTTCCCTAGTCTAGGGTATTCTTTTATGGTTGCTTTTGAAGGCATATGTTTAAATTGTGTAGCCAACAAGGTTGGCTTTCCTGCTGCTAAATATACTTTATGTTTCAGATTCGTATCCCTCTTTTGTCTAGTGTTGCTGCAGTTGGTAATTCAAAACTGATTCACGGGTGGTTAAAAAAATTTCAATTTTAAGTCATTTTGAGTCTTAGATGGATAATACCTTAATCCATATAATCGCCCCATCAACTGAGACAAGGTCTGTTGGTAGAATGATGGGATGCCATTTTGTTCATCTTTTGCAATTTGACGCCAGTTATCTACGGCATCCATCTATATAACCCATTTTGAGACTGAATCATCTAAGAACTGTATGGAATAGGTTAAGGTGCTCTGTTGACAATTTTGTTGGTTATACTTACAACAATCTGCAACGAGGGCTAACAAAATCTGGGGCCCTGGAACCACATGTATCAGTGATTAACCATAAGTTGTTAAGTCAAAACTAAAAGTTTCATATAACTTATCATAGCAGCATCACATAACTTGTGATAACCAATAAGCCCTATCATATTTAGCTTGGTTTTCTAATTCCTGATTGCTATTTGTTTCCATCAAAGTCCAGATCTTCTATATAGTCACTTTTCAAACCCCCGCTTTCAGTTTATGTTAAAGTAATCTTAGTCTTCATCTTTCTTGGCCCCAAGTTTTTACCTGTTTCATACCAGGCCTTCCTATGTCTTCCATTGCATATACTCGCACCATCTTAATTGATTTGAAATGATGTTAACCTCCACATTTTCATCTACTAAATTTCTGGTATTTTTCTTATTACTAACTCTTCCTAGTTTATTATACTTCTGCCACAATGTAATCTTTTTAATGTTAATATTCTTTATTGCTTAAAAACTACCTTATTCAACATTGTTTTTCATACTGTGTCAGCATTTTTTTTCATGCAATGACTGTATAATGCTCAAGATCAGTGTTTTAATTCACTGCCACTCTTGTTTTATTATAGATATCTTTTTCATCTCTAATTTTTATAATGGAACGAAGATCATAATAATAATGATAGTTGCTTTTTTTTACCTCTTGGTGAGAAATTATAATTGCGGTCACAAGATTAGTTTTGTTTGTTACCGTCTGAAATGAGAATAAATACTCCATTTTGGTCAATTTAAAATTTGGGCTGTGTTTCTCTAGAATTCCCATTGTAAGTCCAAGTTGACATTCACCCCTTCTCTAGTTTTATATGCTATTGCTATATCATCTACAAGTTCGTACACTAATGGACCCTCACTTGAACAGTGAGAGTTAGTGTATTAGTAACATTTATAAAAAGGTAAGACCTAAAGTCTGACCTCTATTGAAGGTTTATTGCCACCAATAACCTCCTAATCTTTCCATAGTCTATATACTTGCTAATACTCTAGAAACTTTTCTTTATTTATCTTAATTCCCATTTGCTATGCTTTCCATGTGCCGCCAATTTAACTCTTTATATATTTGTTCGGATTCAAGACCTAGAGCATAGTACCCAAAGAACAATAAAATCTCTCTCACTAGAAACTGCCTCCATAGAAATGCTATAGAGAAGAATTTGAGAAGAAAAAAAAACTGGAAGATTAGAGATGAATCGAGAAAGAATGAAAGGAGAGGGAGAGGAACCATGAATCATCTCATTAGTTTGTGTTGTTTCTTATTGGGGGCAAACAAATGTGGGCTAAAAGTGTCGGCACCTATAATTAGTGGCCAAGATGAACAAAACTGCATCCAATGGTAATACTGGCCAACCTACAATGTTGATCAACTAAGTTTGTCCAAAAAATGCCAATTATGTCAAATTAATAAATTAAAAGATAAATATGAAATCTTCAGCATTCCCTTCAACCTTGATTATATATACAAAGTGATCAAGTTTGGATTATGTTCTCCTAGTTGTGTCTTTCCAAGGGCATTGTGAGATTGCCAACAATATGATTTGATATACAAAGAGATTTTAGCCTCATATCCACTTAAGTGAATTAATGATCCACTTTTATACAAGGACTAAAGGATCACTTGCCATGCCTGAGATTGTCACATGCTAACATGGTATGCCTAGCCACTCATCAGACATCGTGGCTGACAAAATGGGTCCATTTCAGCACATGTTGATCCTACACACCAATACAGATGTACATGCAAATATTACATCTTCAGTAGCATTGTTAGTTACAGGCCTTTGCCTTTTATTTACCATGTCTTATCAAATTTATCTTTCTCTATTTTATAACAATTCTTCACCCATGAGTATTCATTTCCCTTCTGGTTCTCTTTACATTGACATGTCATGTCGTCTCAGAATTGCCATTTGCTTCTTCCTTTAGTACTGAATGCTGTGCATAATTCTGGAATGACACAGTTATCTCCCCGCATAATTTGCCCTGCACATACTTGCCCGCCCAAGATACGCCAATTTTCCAGCTTATGAATGCATTTCTTTTTCCCTTATGTTTGCAATGGTGTATTGTCTCATCCTGAAATTATCACTTGATTCTTTCCTTTTGTGCTAGATATTCTGCAAATGCTTTACTTTATTAGTTATATCATCTGTTAAAGTCTCTATTAGCTAATCATTTAAAAATTTGTAATTTGTTAAATTTAGCTCTCTTATGTTTAATTTGCAATGTGCATTGTCTCATCCTGAAATTTTTACTTGCTTCTTTCCTTTTGTGCTAGATATTCTGCATATGCTTTACTTGTATCAGTTATATCATCTGTTAAAGTCTCTATTAGCTAATCATGTAAAAATATTTAAGTTGTTAAATTTAGCTCCCATTGGGTCTAATTCATCCTATCATTGTATTTGCTACTTTGTTGCCATTAAATTCTAGTGCCCGCATTCCAAGTGGACTGATCGAAATGATTGGTCTGTAGAATTTACATTTCATAACTGAGGAGTTACATGGAAAACCAGAAAAAGCATTAGGAGAAAACTTTAAAAACAGGTGGCATACATTTATGATTGTATAAATGGTGCCCAGTAATGTAGATTGGTAGATCACTATGCTTATGCGGTAATAACAGAGATATTTTTAAATCTTCACCTAGTTTACCAAATAAAAAAAGAGCAAACAAACTTGCTAACAGTATAAAGTTTTGGAAGCTGTAGGATAACTGGCGTGCCTGTGTTAATTTGTCATCTATTTCATGGATAACCCAGATTGAGTTTATATTGTTGGAAGTATTTTATCTTAGAGATCACTTCAGAATAATTATGGGATAGTGGTGAAACAGCTGTGTAGCTGTTTTCTTGCAATCATGGTGCCTTTCGAACTACACCCCTGGCAGCAGCTATGGAAATCTCCAAATTGACCTGCTAAACCCCTCCCCC
>JAOXJJ010000002.1:4801781-4819846 GCA_025769935.1 Phoenix roebelenii | reverse complement strand
CCCAAAAAAAAAAAAAAAACCCAACCCAAGCCAACCCAAACAAAAAAAAAAAGTGATTTCCATCTATGTCCAGATCCTGAATGCGAAGGATTTTTCATGGAATAATAATGCGCACTTGCACATATATTGTAAGCATAGATAGGCTGTAATTGTTATTTCAAGTAGAATCTTTGTTGTCCGCATAAGCAGGGTTGCTGTTTTAACTGGTGGGCACTTCTTTTGGTAAGGATCTGCATTCAGGAAATTAAGTCCGCATGGTGAGGTAAAAATAGAATTCATGTGTCATAGCTGTTGCGAGATAGGGTGCTTCTGAGGCCATCGTGCAATATTTTTTCTCCTACTCTCCACAATCTACCTTTATTCCTAGAACACCTACTGCTATACTCTTGCTTTGTCCAGTTGTCGTATATTATCTTCATCAATACTAGTACGACGAGAATTGTGTTAGCTTGGGAATTTCTTTCAATATGATGGTGTGAAAATGAACCATGTTGTCTTCAACACATTCAACTTAGTTTAACCAAAATTTACATTAAAAAGAAAAAAATTCTTGTATCTTGATAGCTTTAGATGAGAGGATAATTGCTTTTTAATGATAACCTCGTATGATTATAATAATTTTATTTCAGTCACCTGACCATGAAATATATTGAAGCAGGTCATTTGAAAAGGTACTATGCTTATATTCTGAAATCTGAATGAGACAATTGACAGAATAGACAGTAGTTCCACATATTTGTTATATTTAGCCTTTGTGCAAAAGTTTATAAACATCGTCCTTACTGCATGTTATCTCCCTCGTTCCTTTTATTAACTATGGAATCATTAGTTTTCAATAAGCAGTTCCTTTCTCTTATTTCTGATTATCTTCAGCTCAGCTTCCTGTATTTAAGAGGGAGTGATGGCTAAGGTGGAGTCATCATCAGATAATGTGATGCATGACCATGAGCAGCTTGTTAAGCCACGGATTCTCCTGGCTGCCAGCGGAAGTGTAGCTGCTATAAAATTTGAGTCTCTTTGCCGTAGTTTTTCGGAGTGGGCAGAAGTCAGAGCAGTATCCACAAAGTCATCCTTGCACTTTTTAGATGAAGCATCACTTCCAAGGGGTGTGACTCTTTACACAGATGATGATGAATGGTCTAGTTGGAAGAAAATCGGAGATGGAGTGTTGCACATCGAACTGCGAAAATGGGCAGATATTATGGTAATTGCTCCATTATCAGCAAATACCTTAGCTAAGGTACGTGTACAATCTACTAAACTTCAGCTCTGGACTCATGGCTCCATTAAAAAAGAAATTGCTAGTAACCTGCACTAATCTATCCTGAAGGGTTTTTTGATTTGTTTGAATGCATAGTCCATGTAGTAAAACGATGTGAAAATGGATTCATCGATGATTTCTGTTGATCATTTTGTCTTTCTACACTGATCTGCTAGCAATTATTTATGCCCTACCAATTTAATGGTTACATTGCTTTGTATGGCATTCATGCATATTCTTCTTGCCTTAAGTAGATTGCAGGAGGACTTTGTGACAATCTATTAACATGCATTGTGCGAGCTTGGGATTACAGCAAGCCTCTGTATGTTGCTCCTGCCATGAACACCTTCATGTGGAACAACCCCTTAACGAAGCGTCATTTAGAAGCAATCGGCGAACTTGGTATAACTTTGATTCCATCCATCACGAAGAGGCTGGCTTGTGGAGATTATGGAAATGGGGCGATGGCTGAACCTTCCGTAATCTATACTACAGTGAGGCTTGCTTACAAGCCATCGCCAGTAAATGGATCTGGTTGATTCTCACATGTTATCAGGTGCTAATCAACTTTTTAGCCTAACATTCTCTCTGTAGCTGTCTTGTTTTGCTCTGCATAATGAAAGATACTATGCTTAAAAATCCACTTTGGTTGTTTCTCCTTGTCAGTCAGAAGGAAGGTCATCTGCATAGGAGTATAGTCCTTTTAAATTGCTTCTTAGGAAGCCATAGTGACTTTGTAATTAGAGTTGTATAATACTTTAAAAATCTTCTGGCAAATTCTATTGTCTCCTATAAACTGAAGGGCTGTGATGTACATGATGGATGGCAATAGATTCATGATCCAGATTTTAATGTGTGGAAATCATGACAGTTGGAATCTTCCTCATTTGGGAAACCTTTAAACCACATGATGATTTATTCTTCGCTATCACCATGGACCCCTATTCTTAGGAATAGGTCATCAGATTGTTAGAATTTTGCGGTCACACTTATCTCTGATCTTTGCCTGTTGAAGGATTAGATTGTGCAGGGATGAAGCTACAGGCAAGTTCAGAATTCCCTTCTGCTGCTGAAATATGTTTTCATAGCTTTAGAATGCTGAGAAACTCCACCTTCCAGCAGTCTTAAGGTGCTGTTTGGAAGAATGGGGTCTAACCTAATTCAGCTGCATTCAGAAGTATGGAGATAAAAGAACATGACCACCAGAATTGTCTTTTGGGATGGAAACTGTAGGGATTACTCGCAAGTGTTGCCTTCCCAGGCTTCATTAAAAGATAAAACCACCCAAAAGAACCCCAAAGTTCTTTCTTAAGCCACTTGTAGTTGTCAGGAACTAATGTGTTAAAAAACATTTTAAAGATGACAATGATAACAATAACCAAGTGCATTAGAAGTTGAACTCTCAAAGAACAAGCAAAGCAACATAATTGGGATTACAGAAAAGAGAGAGGATGGATATGAGTCAGGCTTTCTCCATTAACCCCCATAACTGATCAAAAACTAATACCTTCGACCATGAGGCAACACAATGTGATCTTAAACCCATGGTCAAGGATCACCCTCCTTCCCACCATTGGAGTGCAACATGAAATGTGAAAAGTTGTACTCCTAATTTTCTGATTTGTTTTTTAAAAAACAATGAAAAGAAATAACAAAAGGACTTAGTTGACAAGGAAAAAAAATTTTCTTTCCTTTTTTTTTTATAATTTTCTTCCTTGTTTTCTCTTAATACAAGATTTGAGTGATTGGGTAAGCCACTAGAATGCGACCGAGTTTGGTAGACCGAGAAGGTGGGTCTTGAGGACGTTTATTCTTTGAATATTGACTGCACAAGTAGTAGCATGAAACGGAAAGATGTTGATGAGGTGTTAGCAACTTCATTTGATAATTACCGATATAGATAATAGCAAGGTCTTCAATGTTCACGTAATCGAGCCGTGTATTCATGCTTCAAAGAGAGAGCGAGCTTGCTGTGCTCAGATTATATATATGGTTTCACAGTACATGGAGTTCGATGACATGATGTATGTATGACAAAATGCAGACTATAAAAGAGCTTTCTTTGCTGCTAGTGCGGCTGACTGGATGACCTCATTTGCGGCCCACCATTCAGAAGGATTCATCTAAGGTGACCATGCATATGTGCCTTGATCTTTATGTTATTTGCTCTTTTCTAATTTTGTTGGTTGTACCCACGTCCGTCGTGTATGAGCTACTGTTGTAAATAATAATAATAATAATAATAATAATAATAATAAAAGTTTTTTCCATGAACTAGGATAGGAGAAATTAATTTCTACCGGCAAAAGCTAAATAAGTTGGACTATAACAACGCAAGAAGTCGTAAACTCATTGCGGATGAGACAAGATACAGTTGCAGAGTATATAGATTGGAAACGAGACGCTTTCATTTCATTTCTAATTTTTCTTTCCAAAAAAGTTTATATCACCTGAAAAAAAAAATCCAGTAAACAATAATTTGGACAATAACTGTTGTTATAAAAACTGTTTAATCATTACAATAGTTAATAATGATTTTAGCTAGAGTGACAATGATAATAGAATAACATCATTACTGATCCTTGAGCCCGAAAAAAATCTTTCCTATTCAATTTTTAAATATTTTAATTTCTGATCCTAAATACTCAAATGATTTAATTTATTCAATTTATTGAAAAAAAAATGAAAATAAAGTTCAGAATTTTTTTTCCCACTAAAGCAGCTTTAGCGCATACACAACTAAAAAGAATAAAAAAATAATATATTTTGAAGCGTTCTAGGCAATTCCTTTTTTCCGATCTATAGAGCACTTCTATGGTGATTGGTCACATATGAGACTATCCAGTCTGCGGACTCATTGATCTCTTTATATAGATGTTTGGCCTGAAACACTATGCTATCACTAGCCATGAGCCAAATATCTCAAATTAGAGGGTGACACTTGTATATACTATCTATTTTTCTAGATCTAGTTAATAATTATGATCGAATCATCCTCGACTAAGCATAGCCTCACTCTGTGGATGTCGCCCTCAGCTGGAATATTCCATTTTTCACTCCCTTGGTCAAGCGTAGGCACCAAGACACGTTAATGTGTCCACGTCCATCTCTGCCATGCACTTGGGGCGAGATCCCAACCAGATTCCAACAGTGGAGACGCCGGCATCCTTAAAACTCCACGAGTCATTTACCAAAAATACCCCTGCTCTGAACAGCAATATAACGCTCCCTACCCCCGAGGTTCTTCCGTAAATCCTGGCCATATCTAAGGCCTTCATCACCTCATCGGCCGCGTTGGTTCGCCCAATCAACGACTGGCCTTCGGGAAAAACAAAAGGAAAAAGAAAGTCTCTTGCTTCTCATCTCCCTTTTCTAGTTTTCTTCTACTCTTAGAGCGGCGAAGGGAAAAGAGACAAAAATTCCGTAAAATTAGGAAAAAATGGCTTCTTGGAATTCTATATACCTTGAGGTCACCTACCAGGTTTTTGGATGGATCGCCTTCTTCTCATGGTCTTTTAGCTTCTACCCTCAAGTCATACTCAATTACAGGCGAAAAAGGTTCGATTTCTTGATTTTTTTTGCAGCAATTTTAGATTCAAGTCCTGTTTTCTCGGGGGAAGATTGGATTTTGATTGGGCTTTTGTTCTTTTCTTGAGGTTTTGATTGCTGGATGACTTATGTTGTGGGTTGATTGGTGGGGAATTGCAGTGTGGTTGGGCTGAACTTTGATTTCTTGGTGCTCAACATGACGAAGCACTCGTCGTATCTTATATACAATGCGGCGATGTTCTTCAGCCCCACAATTCAGAGGCAATATCATGAGAAGTACGGATTTCAAGAGGTAGGGGGTTCTTGATATGTGTTTGAGTTTCTTTGGATTGCAACACTTTGGGGCTGTTTGGATGCCCGCGGATTTTTTTAATCAGATAATCTTAAAAACATTAATTTTTCTTAAACAGGGGGCGGTTTGTTTGTCATGAAGCTCACGTTTCAGGTTTTATGATTTGTCAATTTTGGCAGAACAGATTCTATAGAAAGCAACCAAATAGGCAGATTTGTAAAACCCATTCGTTGTGATTTTTTTGTAAACCTGTTTTACCAAAACTTGTCAACCAAACAGCGCCTTTTAGTTGACTATCTGGTGTGAAGGTTCGTGTTTTTGGAGCTGGAAGATAACACCCCAAGAAAACATGATGCTATACTAGCCTTTTTGTTTTTATATTTATACATATAAATTAGAAGCCTATGGTCATAACCTTATGTAAATAGGCCATTTCATGGTGTTATTGTGGTAATTGTTTTCTTCTTTAAATTATATAATCACCAATATGATGTTATGAGCACCAATTACCCGCCTTATGATGTCTAGTTAGTTTGTCGGTTGGAGGCAAAAGTCCATTTAATTATGTTTCGGAACCTAAAATGCTGATGTCCTTTTCAGAGTTGAGGTTCTAATGGTTTGGATGATTAATTTAGTTGAATGGATAAACATATTGTAGGTTTTTATGTGCCATCAGTTAAAATTTTGGCATGCTTGAGGTTGGAGTGATACAAACAAGATAAATATTATTCATCAATTATATGATAATGAAGTAGATGAAATCTTACCTTTTTCTGAAGAAAAATCTTCTTTATTGTGTAGTTCTTTAGTCAAGATAGAGCAGAGGGATTAGATCCCAAAAAAGGGCACTTGACAATTGCTAGAGCTCCACATGTGTAATCAAGTTTATCATATGGTTCAGGCAGTGGGTTTTCTAAGAAAAGATTATGATGCTTTGTTGATAAAATTTTCTGAATTTGGTTCCTCTATTTTCTCTTTGCATGCTTAATTCTCGAGTCTGCAGTGGGAGTAATATATACTTTTTCTATTTTTGGTGTAATCTGGAGTATGTTATATTATCCACATGCATATAGTTTTATTAATATTATATAATAGTATCTAATACCAGTCCAATTCATGGACAATGTGAAGTGGGATTATGGTAGATTTTGATGGCACACTTAGCTTCTAGTTTCAGCTCGCTATGGTCCCTTTTTTCAACTATATGGATTGTTTTAGTTTGGAATATATAACAAACTGCTATATTATTCTTATGCTACTAAATGTCCCGGTTATTTTAATGATGGCTTAACCAGGAGGATTCATTTTCCCAACTTTTTCCCATTCCAAAGTAGGTGCAAGATCTATTCTTGGTCAGTCATTTATTACTGCAAAGTGCAAACAAGGGGTTCCTTGAGAGCTACTATTTCATGTTAGTTATAGAGCATTAGTTTGAAAATGCGGAGGTGCATATCGTCCACCATATTTACATGATATGGACTGTGGAGGTTCTGTAGTCACCATGTACAGCCAGTATAAAATGTTGTAAGCAGTAACACAAGTCTCCTCAATGACATATATCACTAAGACACCTTCGATGAGGATTGCCATATAAGATCTTATTGTTTTGGGTATATTGATTTATTTGATTCTTGTTTGCTACTTCTGGGGATCTTTTGATCTGTTTGCTTTGAAACTTGCCAAAATCTTTTTGATATCTGGTCAAACCTAAACTGAAACTTTGAACTTTATGAGGCTGTACATGCATGCATGTTCAATCCTGTGCATGATGTTTTGGCCTTCTTTATGGTGCATATATATTTATCTATTTTAATTCCAACAGGAAATAGCATATATGGATCCTACTGCAATCCAAAAAAATTGTTCTTTTAAAATTAGTAGTAAAGTGATCCGGGAACCATTTTTATTTTTGAATTGCAGTCTAAAATACATAAATTCTGCTTTCATATTTATAAGTTTGGAGGTTGACCAGTCTCCTCCCTCTTTAAGGGAAAGGAGGCTTACCAGTATATTTCACATTGTATTTACATTAAATTTATCCTAACCATGCAAAGAGATGTAATTGAGCAGGCAGCGCCATTTCTAATTTAACATTTTTAAATCTACACAATCAGTTTTTTTGCCACTTTAAAATGATGATGACTAATTATGGTAATGCTGATAGTTGATCATGACATTACTTTAGATTTTTGGTTACATGAATTACCATCCTAAACATTGTTTAAAGTGATAATACATGTAAATGGATTATCTATACATTTTTTTTCCCTATCATGGCAGATGATTCCTGTGGCTGCAAATGATGTTGCTTTTTCAGTGCATGCTGTTGCATTGACAGCTTTTACCTTATTCCAAGTTTTAATCTATGAAGTAAGTCATCTTATCTTGAACAACCTAGAGCCTTTTATCCTCTAGATAGGTGACAATCTTGCCTTCCCCAATCCCTCATTGTAAGTGCTCACTTTTCACATTATTATCTTTCTAATGACAGCGTGGAACTCAGAAGGTCTCGAAAACTTGCACTGGAATCACTACAGCTGTTCTGGCTTCTGCTGTGGTCTGTCTGATCATAGCTTGGCCAAAGCATTCATGGCTCTGGCTCATCTCCATGTTCAAGTAATTCTTTGTCTTTTCAGAAAAAAGTTAAATTCTTAACCTATAGTTATCCAAATAAACAATTTTGGTGGCTAAGTACTGTGATGTTTGGAGGTCAGAATAACAAGTTACCGCAGATATATCTTCAATTTGTACATTTTTTTTCTGGCATCAATTTGATAATCTGATTAATCTTTCCTTATTGCATGTGTGTTTCAGCACAATACAAGTTATCATGACAGCGATCAAGTACATACCACAGGTAAAATTACTTCTGCAGTTTCATAAATTTCCTATTTCCTGTCTTTGATTGGTGTTTGTCCTTAAGATATTCTCTTATTTTAGCAGGCAATTTTAGGAATAAGATAAGATCACATTTTTCATCTGAAAGTTGCAAAGCATAAATCAATGAATTGTTGAGGTAGCTTTGATATAGGAATTCAAGCATTATAAGAGAAATTCTAATATGATTACCAATCTGAAAATAAAGCATTCCTATCTTTGAACTTCCTAATTTTCCTCTCGCTGAGAGCTAATTCCTCTCTCCAATTCCAAATTCGGGGAACATAAACACAAAAGAAAATGTACATTCAAGTAATAGAAGGATTTTACACTAAATATTGTGTACAAATTATCCCCTGCTTAAGTTTCCATCCCAATTCTGCATGGGAAATGCACCAATATGCTAATTTATGCTTTTCACTATTCTCATCTGAATGATCTTTAATAGATTGAACAATTGAGGTCTACTTACCAGAGATTACTTTGTCTGTAAAGGTTAATTAACTTAGGTGATTTAATCTAGAAAATATTCTTTTGAACTTACAATATAATTGCTTTTTACGTTAGGAGATTTGAATTCCTATAGCCTCATATAGAAAGTATGTAAACAATTCTAATCATTATAACTTTACTCTTCCTCTGCGAACTAGCCTTAGATCAGTTGGTTGGCATCCCTCTTCATTTGGGAGAGGTCCAGGATTTTTAACCCTAGTAGTGGTCTCACTGATTCTTAAAAAACTCTGTGTCTTCTTTTGGTCAACTGCAACCAATAAGCACAGCAGGTTCTCATACGCTATTCCTACAGAAAATACGATTCATACACTTCTAAAGTATTCCTGCTATCACAAGCCACAACATTCTTTTCTCTTCATGAGTTATAAAACAATTCATTTGTCTATTTAGTGATTTAAAATTTAATTGAAAACATGGGCCAAAAAAAAAAAAGATGCACAGAGACGCCCATCAGTGAATAAAAGAACTTGGATATATTTCCTTAAGGGCATACTCCTTGTGAAGGAGCTTTTAGTGACCCAAGCCCTAGTGCTTACTATTGGAGGCTTTATTGGGTAAAACCCTAGGGATCAGACCACATTAATATCACCATGACAATGTGGAGATGATACTACAACAATGCTTCAAAATTGTTACTTGTGAATCTGTGATATAGATGGCCGTAAATTTAAAACTATATATTTGAATGCCTAACCATATTTTAAAAGTACATAATACGCAAAATCCATTTACATAAATAGTATATTATTAGGTTGGTTCTTCTAAAGTTAGGTAATTGGTAGTTCTCTTTACACGTAATGCGTGGGAATAGGATCTACAAGGTTTTGGGTAACTTAATTGTCGTGTTAACCAAACAAGGTACTTGTTAAATTCTCAGATTTGAAATTTGGTTGGGATAGGGTTTATTGGTTTGAGACACTAGGACTTGAATGAGTTTTATAAACTTGTTAATGCAAGTAAAGGAGCTTCAGGTTGAAGTTATACAATGGGTTTTTTTTTAATTTAAGAATAATGATATAACCAACAGTATGGGAGTGAACATGGTAAGTTAGGTTGAAAATCTAGGAGGTGGAGAAATTTATCTGGCTTGGAGGATTATAAGAAGTCAGAAAGAGTTAGTAGGAAAAAAATAACCAAGAAATTTTTAGATAAATAACCAGGAAAGCTATAAGAACCTTTTAGATGTGGGGATGATATCTGGTGTTGCTGGAACACCTTGATACCTAGACATTGCAACTTGATTTTTAGGCATCAGACCTTTACAGGCACATTTAATTGGGCGAAAGTGCTAAAAATATGTGTATAGAAGTTCTTCAAAGTCAACTTAGAGAAACTTGAGTATTCGAGTTTTTGGTGGGTTGAAGGTTGCTAGCATCACATTTGGCTTCTCCCAGAATTTCTTTTGGTGGAATTAAAACAGATTGAAGTGAAAATTTCAGTGGGTATCACCATGTGAGTATTAAAATGCATTAATGTTGCTTGCAAGCTTTAAAGAACCAACATCGAAATCCAGAAATGTGTTTCTGTGAAAGTATGAACTTGAGTTTCGCACTTCAAATTTTTCTTTGTCGAAATTTTTATGGTTATGCTATATTTCATCTAATATAACAACTATTTTATCTTCTACAGTAAAAGACCTCGCAAAATGCACAGGCAGACCATTAAGAAAAATGAGGTTCTATTGATTATGATTTTCTTACATCAATGTAGATGTATTCATCTTCATGACATGTGAAGCCATTCGAATTAAAATCAAGGCTTAGTTAGGCATATGAAATTAGTGAAAAAACAGTGAGGTAAGATTATTATCTGGAACTTGATATTGAAATTCAGGTAGGAGGACCATATATGAAACATTGTATTCTTTTTGTTTTTGAGGAAAAAAACATGTGATATTATTGATAAACTTATTTGATTTATTTAGTGGAAAACAAATATTCTATCTGGTCTCTATACCTATCCTATTTGTTATGTTCAGCTCTTTGATGCTAGATTTATTGCTTTCTTTCTTAATTGGTCTTATTTATGGACATTACCTAGCTCTCTTTATTAGGCCATAATGAACTTTAGGCGCAAGAGCACGGTTGGCTGGAGCATTGGCAACATTTTACTTGATTTAGTGGGAGGCATCCTGAACTTTGGTCAGCTGGGTGTACAATCTATAGACCAGGGTGTGTTACATGTTTCTTATAGAAAGCGCTCCAAAAGATTTCTTATAGTTGTTTTCATTTTCTTGATCAAACTTAACATTGTGCAGATACATGGGTAAACTTCTATGGTAACATTGGGAAAACACTGCTTTCATTGGTATGCTATACCATCTCTACTCTAGTTTTATTTTCTATATGAAGGAATATAATAAAAGCTTCGTTTTTTCCCTACAGCTTTGTTGGGCTTGCATATTCATCTTCTAGAATCTGTCCTTTCCATTATTCTATTTGCTTGTTATATACACCAGTTTTTTACATAAAACAAGCACTTTTTTTAGTAGAAACATGTAGCAAGCATTTGATCCATTCTGCGAGCATAGAGTTCCCTTTGCTAATGAGGTTGAGTTTGGTGGGGAAAGAAGAAATTCCACTGATTGTGATTCATAATGCTAGTGGATGAAAAGGTCTAAAAGCAATAGGATGACTGCATGATGAAGTTATGGCATGTTCAGTTGAGAGAACCTATAAAGTTCCCTGTCTACGCAACTCCTTCTCAAAGTGACTGCAAGTGACTGCCATTCCATTAGCTCAATAAAGTCACATGGGCGGAAGTTATATTGCACTAAGATGAACTATGGACCCTCATGAAAAAAGACAGTTGCCTAGTCTTTATCAGTGTATGGTGACAGTTTGCAAAACAGAATACCTATTTTAGGGAGAAAATGAATAGATTTGTTTGAATACTTGCTTAGGCCTCTTGCTTGTTTTGAGCAGAACTTAGTGAAACAAACAGTCAATAGTCTTGCCAGGAAAATTATAAATGAGGCAAAATCTACAAAATTTATAAAAACTTCATATTATCTGAACTGAGAGTTGCATCTATGGTCCGAGCTTAAAACTGTTGCCTGGAATAGGTTTTCACATGGATACATGACAAGTACTTTAAATTCAAGTGCAATACCAGCTGAGATTATATGATAGCTATTTGGTTTCCTATTACTAGTCCTGGCCATCCTGAATGATACATAAACATTGATCTTCTTTTCAAATTTCTTACTTTCATTTCATTCCTGTAATAATTCATTTCACTGAATATGTGAAGATATGTTCTCTTAGCCAAAACACTAGCCCGAAGGTATTCCAGAACTCTACTAGCTTGACTTTCTCATCCTTGTATCTGATGCTTCCGAACTTCTTCATGTGGATCCTTTTAGTATAACACAGTAAGCTTAGCTACTTTTACAGTCCTGAAATGCTCTACCTCTGAAGTTTGAGGCATGAAGGATTGATAATCTGAATTCCCTGATCTAAGGCTGCACATTTCCTGATCAAAATTTAAGTTTCTTCGCAGTTCGAATTCGCCAGCTTTCTTTCTTATCCACTTAGATATAGTTGAACTCTTTCTCAACTCTTCTTAGCTATTTCATAAGAATTGGGAAATGCGTTGTTGATTCTTTGGATTCTTTTCTACTTAACTCCCAAACATTATTTTAATAAAATCTTAAATTGCACATGAGTATGTATTAGATATTTAATGAAGTTCTCTGATTTTTTTTTTTTTGTTTTTTACTTTTAAATCTTCTCTTCTTTTTTTGACATCATTTGTATTCGCTAATATATGTTCCCTTATTTTGTTATACAGATCCTTTATTTTCCTGAATTTGACCAACTTTTAAAATAATTTCTTTGGCCAATCAGCTGTGAATCGTGATTCATAGTGGGTCACTAGAAATTTCTGAGATAAATTTCAACATTTTGTTCTTTTTTTCCTCTATTTGCTTCTCAAAGAAAACTCTTAGGCTCTTAGTTTCAGTTATCCCCTACAATTTTAACTGGTTTATTGAGAGTTTAGTCGATCAGAATTTCACTAACAGTCGATTTGCCCTGAAAGAGCAGGATTTCATTTCTGTGTGCCAAAAATTTTCCCTGTTCTTCTTCCAACAGGATACCATCATTAAGAACAAAAAAAATCCACAAGGAGAGTAGAAAATAAATTTGGGTATAGATCTAGACCGTCAAATCATCATAATATTGACCTTTGTAAAGATTTTTCAAAATAGTTCTGAAATAAATTAAGTAATGATAATTTAATTAGCAACTTTAAGACCTGAAGAAATTTTGGGAAACATGAGGTTAGTGTTGATGTTGGTGCTGATTTAGATATCTCAAAATGGATAATCAGATGTTTTAGGAATTTGTATTTCATATTGGTGGGTTAGAGTAATTTGTATCCTTGGTTAGTCATTGTGTGTGTATTAAAACATGGAAAGAACGGGCTCGTGGATGAGTTTCTGTTTACTAATATTGTGAATGGTACTATTCATCGTATGACATACAGATTTCATGCTCTGCTTTAAGCCAATTGATTTCACCATAATAGTAGCTCTCCAAGGACACCACTGTATGTAACTCTTATGGCCTGCCGGAAATCTTCTATCCTGTCCATGAAGTTGGCCATTCTCAATGGTCCAACAATTCTTCTTATTTCTGTGGTTATTGGAGGGTTACTCTCCTTAGCCTCCTTTTCATCAACAAAAAAGCTTTCTACTTATTAATTCAACACTTTGGATACAATAAAATGATTGCATCATTTGATGATCCCTTGTTGGCCCAAGGTTGTCTTTTGTGGAAGGAATCTTCTTAAGGAAGAAAAGGAAAAAGGAAAAGGAAAAAGCAAAAAAAGACAGAAAGAGGTCTACTTCTTGTCTCTTTATGTGAGCAATATAGAAAGGCCAGGTTGATTTCCTTGCCTTTATCTTCTCCAAGTCTACCAGGCAAACAAATGAAAAGAAGGAAGAAATTCATGCTTTAGGCAGACAAGTGAACAACTTCTACGCATGTCATTTAGGACTTCCCTTATATGCCATAATCTGAGAAGAGAGTATTTTTTTTCAGATGGTTGATTCTAATTCCCGAACTTGTTAAGGTTTTGCAAATAAATATATAAGACCTTTATGAATACATCCTCAACTTCTTAATTCTGCACATACTCTTATGCACTGATGATACAGCCCTCCTTGCTTCACTATAAGACACTGTGTTTTACCAAGACTTTGAATGCAAGTACTAGTTGAATTTCTGTTACACGAGATTGCTCTAGATATATTTAATGTATGTGGACACCCTATGCTCTCATATTTGGTTCATATTGAAGGCACTCATAGTAGGTTGAGTATTGCTAGATGGGCTGATTACCTTGGGAATTACAACCAAAGTATCTTTATCTTGGTCCCAATATGATCCTCTTAAAGAGTCCAAAACTTGATGGGTTCAAAATTGGTTGCTGAGGTCGATATTCTTTCAGCAAAATGAATTTAAACTCAAATTCATAGTCTTTTATTTTTCTTTTTTCAGGAAGTTGTATTTTTCGACGTTCTCTTTATCTTTCAGCACTATGTGCTCTACCCTGCCAGTAAAGAAGAAAGAAATCAGGCAATTATGCAAGAGAGTGTCGCCCCACTTATCAAGCCTCCGGACGAGCCTCAATCAACCTTGGTATAAGGGGATATATTGCCCTTCCTTCTCTATTGTCTTTCTTTTTTTTTTTGTGAATAGAATGGAGGCCAAAATCCCAGAATAAAAATATCTTGGCATCTGATATGGTAAACTACTCTTGTGGTTATATCTATATATCATTAGATAGGATTTCTTATTTGCAACACAGGATTCAGGTGATGATAAATATATTAATACGAGCATTACACTGTTATATGAAGTTGTAATGCATGAATGCTGTTCTGTATATATGGGATGGTGGAATATGTAGCTCACAAGTATGAGGTTGGCTGATGTTGATCTGATTGAATCGACCAGCCTTCCAGTTTGCATGATATTGTTTCATCAATTTTTTCAGAGATGCCTAAGATAAAGCACCGTTAACGAAGATAAAGGGGACACGAGGTGAAAGCCTTCGCTTCATGGTCAAAAACTATTGGTCTGAACCATCAATTGTTGTGTCATGGATCCCTGCTTGAAAGTTTGTGGGTTATGTTGAAAGAGCTATATGTATGATTTGGCATCAATTACATCCAAAATGAAAATAAATTATTTTTTTATTACAAAAATGTTGTTATATCATGTTATTATCAAAGAACGATCGGAGTTTAACAACTTTTTAACAATATAATTAACCTAGAATTATTATATAAAGTTCATCTAACAGAAACTGAAATGTTATATTTTTTTAGTCTAAAAATACTCATGTAATAATTTTTTATTTTTTTTAACTGTGTAGAAAATTTTAAGCTATGACTTAATTTTGTCTTTATCTAATGCTAATGCTATAGTATGCAATTGGGACCTGACACAACCCAACATTTGTGTCTTAAATTTAACCTTCCAAATGTTGGGGTTTCTTCAACCCAAACCATAACCTCATATCAAGCTACATTTAAGTTGTTTGATTGATGACAGATTGGATCGAGTTGGATGGGGACGATTTAATTAAATGGAGGATAAACTTCTCTCACCGCCGTATTATTACTCAACAACCTAAACCAATTAGCATGTTGGACCAACAGGATTTAGAGTACGCTCAACTCAAGTTGTAGCCATATTAATGATTTCAAACATTTCATAATTTGTGTTTCGGAATAATCTAGAATGTGGATTAGTTATGCCACACACCAAAAAAAAACCAAAAGAAGTTATAACCCATCCAATTGGGTATCAAGTTGAAACTCATGCTCAAGCACTTTTTTTGAACCTGCTTCATAGCAAATTTAGTAGTCATCTACACATTAAACGATCATAAGAAATTTGACTTCGCATTGGGATTATGCTTTAATGAGCCTGATAATTATATTTCACATTTGGTTATTTTGTGAGGACATACCTTGATTAGATCAGGCCAATGCTTTTAATCCATTCAAGAGCAGCCTCAAGCTAGATTACTTGGCCTGGACTTTGGTTTGAATTGAAGGACCTAAATCTGATACTAAACTTGATCATGTCCTGTCCACAAGGCAGCCAAATCATGCACAAAAACAGTTTTAATTGTGTATGAAAGCAGGTTTATCTTTGTATAAAAGATCAAAAGTAAAATGTTAGCAGTCATATTAGAAACTAGTTGACAAGTTCTCTGTATTTTCCTAATATATAAATGGTAGGTTGATTCATGAGTGCACGTTTCCTAATTTTCTTCTCGATATAAAAGCATAACCTTCCAGACCTGGTAGGTTCTTGTAGACTATTTTAATGGATATTTGTTTGTGTTTTTTAGTAGATGAATCCACAACAACAACAACAACAACCACCACCTCAAGTAGATGAGTGCAATCCAACTGCCTCTTTCTAACACGCTTGAAGACTAGTTTCCTTCTGAAAGATAACAAATTTAAAAGGATTAGGTGGGTACATGCGGAAGGGTACACATAGCCCAAATGTTACCATGTACTATTGGAAGAAAAAAAAAGGAGAGAGCATTCAAGCATGACATAGCCCAAACGTTACCATGTACTATTGGGAACAAAAAAGGAGAGAGAATTCAAGCATGACAAATCTGAATACAGTAGAAGGATCCAAGCATATGATTCTTGGTTCTTCTTTTGTTTATTTCTAGAAGAGAAGAATGTCATATTTTAGTGGCCTTGCTCTATAAGAACCAGGAAATTAGGGAGAATTATCCTGAAACAAAAGATAAAATTATCATTTAAAAAAAAATGTACTTCAAGACCCAACCCTAGTATTAAAAGCAGTCATGAGAGGATTGATACTTTATACCATAAATCTATCATAAAAGGATTGATATAGAGCTCTTTTGGGACCATTCTTGACGCCCCTAGCATTGTATTCTTTTTTTATTTTTTTTTTTAATTTATAAAAGAGAGGATAAGCAATCGACACCATTTCCCATGGAAGTGTTATAGAGTGCCTTTAGGTTTTGATTCTAATTTTAAGGTCAATGTCCAGATCCATTTGTTAACAAATTTAATTGTAATCCTTTTCCTTTAATATAAAGGAAATTTATTATATTATCTGTTGCCTAAGTGTATAACCAGCTGTTCTGATTACCAGTTATGGTTTACAACCATTTTGGGTATATTTGGAGGATGTTGCATTGTTATCACTTAAAAATTGGATGTTAAGCCTAACCAAAAGATTTGAGGTGCAGCCGTGCAGGGCCAATGGTCAAGCTATTTGGTTTGAGTTAAGACAACAACTACGAACTTGACTTGTCTCAAACTTGATATTGAGTTGAGATTCCTTGATGCCAATCATGTTTGAGGGTAAAAAAACCTCAAGATCGAACCCCTTGTTATAACCATACTTATCAAATCTTATCCCAACTATTTTGGATTAGCTCTACAGATTCTAACTTGCTAAAGTTGCTCTACATAATTATCTCCAAAATAATCTGAAAACCTTTTTATAAGGTAATATCTTGGCTAATCCTTATTCCCTTTTCAAATTAGCAAGCTGCTCATTGGATAGGAAAGAGGCACCCTAACATTTAAGCATGTGAAATATAGATCCATTTCATCATAGCCAGTAATTTTCTATAATAGTCAACCCTTTATCTTTTTAGAAACCTAACATGACATTAATTCTTGGTCGACCATACATGAGCCAACCTTGACCTACCTTGATCCAACGAATCTATCCTAGCTTGACATGCTTGAGATAATCTAAACATAGCTACTTTTGACCTAACACAACTCCATACGGTTTTTGGAGAACAAACAATTGAAAATAAAGCGATCAACCAACGACTAAACTTCAGCTAAGATGGTACAACCTCTTGCCACTTAAGACAAGGAGCAAGGGTTCGATTCTGAAAGGTGTTGATCCTCGTTTTGATCTCCACTACCCGGCATATATCGCGATTCCATGCATGCTATATCTATCTAAAGACTTGCGTTTCTATAAACCCCCCAATCAAAAAATAAAGAAAAAGTCGATCAACCAATTTCTAACAACTAACTAGCCTCCTAACCCAATCCATATGACTCTATTCATAATCAAGCCGTGTAAAGTTTGGCCAAACAATCTAATCCACGCAATACCTAATACAAGCCATGGTCAATCAAAATGAGGCCAGGTTTGGTTAGTTTTTGCCATGGCTAATTGGAGAGGAATTTGTTGACTTACCGTTAAGAGAGAGAGCCTAGTTCTAGTTTGTACCTCATAACACGGACTAATCCGTTTAAAATACTCTTTTTCTTGCAATACAAGTAAGTGCTAATTTACCAAGCATTTGGCATGGCTCGCGGAACCTTCCCTTCCCCTTGGATCACCTCACAAGATACCACTTCCGTCCCTTAACAGCTATTGGCTTCTTTAAAAAAAGGATTGCTTGCCCCGTTTTTCCACCGGACTTCGTTGGCTTTGTCCTAAACAAAGACCATAACCATTTTAGAACAACCAGAAGTCGTAGAAACAACCGCCAACCTATCCATTGGAGCAAGCAAGAAAGCAAAATTTA
>JAOXJJ010000002.1:4757869-4801681 GCA_025769935.1 Phoenix roebelenii | reverse complement strand
TTCTTTAAAAAAAGGATTGCTTGCCCCGTTTTTCCACCGGACTTCGTTGGCTTTGTCCTAAACAAAGACCATAACCAGTCCTAAACAAGAGCCTTGCAACCATTTTAGAACAACCAGAAGTCGTAGAAACAACCGCCAACCTATCCATTGGAGCAAGCAAGAAAGCAAAATTTAAGATCTCCATTTAGCCTTCTCCATTGCCAAGCCACAAGAAGATGAAGAGAGAAGGATGGCAGCATGGAATGGTTAGGAGGCCAAGCATTATTTTGCCACCACCATGCAATCCAAGGCACGACGGCAAGATCTTCGATAGCTCCGGCGTGCCGCCGACCGCTGGAACTTGCACCAAGGCGTCATCGAAGCCCACCAACCATTCCAAATTCGGCGGCAAGTGCCGACGGGCTAGGTGTCAGGAGTGCCACTCCCACCCCATATCCAAGTCCAGGAACAAGGCCAAAGGTTCGTACAAGCTCAAGGCATGTGATGTTGCTTTGAACCACAAGTTGGTATCATGGCGCATCGTCGTGGACAAGGAAAGAATGGTGAATCTCCGAGGGGCATCGGCGAGCGAGATCTTGAGCCATTTGTCTGGCAACGGCTGCAACAAAGGATATGAGGATGACGATCACACAGTAGAAAATGATGCAGAATTTGGCCATGGAGATTCTTTTGCAGAGCCTGTTGGTTTGACGATCGAAGAAGAAGAGGAGGGGGAGGGGGAGGGGGAGGAGGAGGAGGAGGCTGGGCCGAGCTGCTCGAGTGGCGACGAAGATGGTGGTGACATGGGATTCTATGTGGTTGAACTTGCTTGGGATTACTTGGATGAAGAAGATTGGCTTGTGGTGGGGGAGAAATGAGCTTTCAGCTAAGACAAAACGTAGGGAAGAGAGAACTTATTTCTCTTTCTATTCTACTCTTTCTTCTCCTCCTGTTGTTTTATTTCATTTCAGCCAAAAATATTTATCATCTAGATGTATGGTCGTGTATCATATGTTGAACTTTTGTAAATTATCATTGAAATAATCCAAGAAATCATTTATTGATTCAGAGAAAGTTGAAGTATCAAACTTCTCATTCCAAAACCTCTTTTTCTTTTCCCTCTAGTTTTGCATGGATCTTTCCTTTTAATGGAAAATGCAGGGAAGAGGGGGAAGAAAAAGAATTATTGTCAGAAAAATCTGCCATTAGTCCATTATAGCAGGTTGCTCACTCCCCTAACCAGCCTTTTTGATGCTAACAAGCTAGACATTGGACACCTGCAGATCAAAGTCCATGATTAAGAATTGAAGAATGGCCATGGAAGATCCAAATTTATGCCAATGATTTCACAGTGAACGGATCAAATTTAGAAAGAGGTTACTAGCATAAATGATGCCAGGAAATCAATTGCCCTATTGAAAGGTTTAAGGTCTCTATAGATTGTTAAATCTTCTTTTGGCAAGTTCCTTCTTTGTTCAATTTATGTTTTGAGTTTAATAATTGGACCAACAAACCTTGTTCAGTGAAGTTGGGTATAATTTTGGACTGCAAGGGTTAAGTTTTTTTTTGCAAACTTAGACTAGGAGGCATGCAGGCATAGTTGGGTATAAATAAGTTGCTGTTAAGAAAGAAGTATATTAGCCAATCTCCTTCATACGCTTAACGCTCCTCCCTACTGTTAAATCATAATCTCCCTCTCTATCCTAGGCCTTTATCCTATCTCTTCAACCTAAACACTAAAAGAAATATAAAGAAAGACATACTTTCCTTCAACCCTATATTTATACCTCCTCAATCCCCTTCTATATATCCCTTTAGCCAAAAAAACCTCTACCTTATATTAATCCTAACCACCATATTCAAGAAACTTTTATCCTATCCATTGAACTTTCCACCATAGCCCTTAAAACTCCAACAAATACAATAAATACACTCATGCTCAATCCTAGTCATTAAATCTAGACACCTTAGTTATCCTTTCCTTTGCATCTTGGCCAATAAGATTGAACCACCTAGTAACCTAATACCAACTTTAGATTTACGATATCTCTACTCCCCTTCAATCCTAGACATCAAAGCACCCCCTCCCTCTATAAGTACCCCTTATTTTCTCCTAAACCAAGGTAAAAGACTTAAGGAAAAGAATAAAAAACTTTCAATTTTATTAGAATGAAGATAAACAATCAATGGAACAAAGATTTTTGGAAATTTATATTTATAACTATAAAAGTAACTACATAATATCTTAGGAAGCACATTCATATGGCTGCTTATGTTGACTATTATCGCAAACAACATATTGTGACAGCTCTTCTTCAGCTCGTATTTTTGTCTGATTGGCAATATTAAATGTGTTCAAAAAATGAGGAAAGAAAGCTACACTAGACAGGCCACATTATTCAGTTATAAATATAATTCTAAAAATAATTACTTTTTTATGAGATATAAATGCATGATAAAGAATTATCAATATTTTACCATGAGCACTATAGTGAAAGCGTAATCATAGCATATTACCTATATTTCTCATAGTCTTACTAACATATACACTCCATGATCAACATAGACTTTTTTTTGTTGAATATACTGTAAACTAATAACGTGTTCAAATTTCACTCTGTAATTTCTCTTTTAAACCCTGAGCTAAAGCCTGTAAGATATACCATAATACATTACCAACCAGCTATTGGCATAAGTTAGCTATCTGGTCAATTGATTAATTACCATGAGTTTAATAAGAAATCGGTTCATATTGCAAAGAGGAATGCCAGTTCAATAAACATTTTTTAGGTAAATTCTTGTATTAGCATAAGATCAAGTCCCCCTCCACAAGATCCAAACCTTAAGATCTTAATATTCAATTCTTGCGCTCAAAACCAGATATCACCCAACAAAACCTTGGTTTTAAGATCTATATTGGTAAGAATTAAGTAGATTCTAGCTTATTTGACCGGCAAATATCTACTATTTAAAAGCCAAAGCCTTGCGACTCTTTGAAGTTCAAACCCATCTAGATTAGAGAAGGAAAAAGCTGAAGAATAAAAAAATGTGGCCTCACAATTTTAGAGGAAGCCTCCAATTTCCTATTCTTCACTGATCCATAGGGTATCCTCTCCTCTTGTATTAGTCAAGTGCATCTCATGTGCAGAAAAGGTAGTATTATAATGATTATAACGTGAGAACATTTTCAGGCATGCATACTATAATCCAAAGTCTACATGTATTCTTCTATTGACTTTGATATTTTCCATAGGTATTGATAAGACACAACATAGGAAGCCGAAGAGCCAACCATGGGTATTGATAAATAAGACACAACATAGAAAGTCGAAGAGCCAAATTGAGTAGAGTTGTCTTACCTATATATTTGCGTGTTTCTCATATATTATTGTTTTAAAAATTCCTAAGAAGAGAAGGAAACTAAAACGCCACATCCATTGTTTTTATTACATGCATTGCACAAATAGTGTTCCTTTTCACAAAGGCTAGTTATTTAATATTCAATTGATTTTGCTTTGGTATTCTATTTTTATTCTCTATAATAAACTGAATTGATCTAGGACTACAAAGATTTGTCATCATATCATGCTTCCTTCGCTATTTCAAAACATCAAAATAATCAATATATGATTTGAAATCAGGTCGCTATACATACAACTTTCTAATCAGCTATGTGACATGAAACTTACCAAAAATGCTGGTACCCTTTCAAGGTTGCCTCCATGTCATGATGCATTAGGCATGGATAGTGAGAAACTAATCATTAAATAGTCCAAATTTGTAAAAACCCACCAAGAAGGCTTTGGTTTTAGCATCCCTTCCAAGTTGGAGGTAAAGAACTTCTCACAACCCTCTTCCTTTTATATGCACCCTGCATCTCTTATGCTTGACTTCTAAATTATTCTTGCTTTTCTACAATTAAAAACACTGTCCTTATAGCTTCAATGGTTTGGAAGCTTATCAGACAGCTTGCTCACACATATATTGCTGGCTAAGTAAATTATTGCATCCTATTTAACTTATTGATATGGAAAGTTCAAGAAAGTTGTTTAACGATGAGACAATTATAATATGAGCAGTCTTCTTACAAATACAGTGAATTTGTACAATGTTTTCTAAGAGAAAATTAAATTGTCCAATGTTAAAAATACATTATTGTCGTTAGAACTGCAATGACCCATGACAGTCAACTTCACATATTTTGAAAATCCCGAATATGTTGATTTGAAAAGAAAATAGAAGGCGCCAGATAAGTGGAACAAGATACGTGTGCAAGTTGTCAGCATAAAACATGGTGTGAGATTTTGATAAGAAAATTTCTAGTCACAAAAGGTTATAGTTTATTTCAGTTCAAGATGTGTGGTGAACATTTCAGCTTTTTCTTATATTCAGTACCCTTTATGAGTTCATGCTATCTGCTATGTTGTGATTCTTGTGAATCTTAAATGAAAAGGAGAAAGTTCATATGTCTTATCAAGGTTTATTCCATGGAATGTAAAATCGAAAACTTACAACATGAATAATGTGGTAAAATTCAAGATGAGATCTCCACTTTAATGCCTGTATTTTTTTTTCCACGAATAAGTATGATATATGCTGGAAAAAAAAAGCAGAAAAAAGAACTGACAGAAAATAGTCCCAAGAAATTACCTTCTTAAAGTAATTCAAGTGAGACCCAAAGGGCCACTCACAGAAAGTTGAGAAGAGACCACAACATGCACTGCACCTTCCCTCTTATTTAATCCCCTTTGTTCTCCTCCATATTCCACAGGACTGATAGGTTTTGGGTGCAACAAGAAGCAAAGTTAGTTTATAAAAGAAATATCAGATAGGACTCAGCTCAATGAGGCTGATGGATCCAGCATACAAAGGCCAAATAAGTTCAAGACAAGAGTTACATGCGAGAAGAAATGAAGAGTAAGATCAATATTTACTACTAGTATTAATTACAACTTTGAGATACAACTTGATTTCACCATCACAGCAATCTTTCCTATAACAATCTCCTTTTCTGTTTCAGTAACTACGAAGACTTGATTCCACCATAACAGGAAATATTTCCGTTAAGACCTCTTTTTTCCTTCCTTTCATCAGAATAGCCACTGGAATCGAAAAGGCAATCATTTCTGTTATGTTTGTAAATCCATCAAAGATTTGATTGCACCATCACAGAAATCCTTCCTACGACAACCCCCTTTCTCCATTCCTTTTGATCGAAAAGCAGCCACAAAATCTAAAAGGTAATCACTTGTCAAGTTTGTTGGACAACTTAATTAACAACGATTTCACAACTTAATTGATGCGCACTGGAAGATGAAATATATCTAGTTGTAAACAAATAAATAAAGAGTAATGCTGTGGGGAGCCAGTTATATACTCCCCGAATGCTCATTTCGCCATGTGGCACAGGAAGGTTGGTGTCCAGGCGCGAATTGGTCCACCATACATGAGGTGGTGGTTGTTAAGCTGCCAGCTCAACATGGGAGCCAAGGCAACTGTTAAAGATGCACCCCTTTGTACCAAAAAAAAAAAAACACCCCAAAGCATCTTTTAGAAATAAAGAGTCCTTTCAATTTACATTAGTAAATGTCACCTGGCCACCCTTCTTGAACATGCAAGACTGAAAGGTTGCAGTAATAGTTACTTCTTGAGAAAGTACAACCCATCCCTCATTTCTAGCTTCTCTTCAGTTATAAGACCTGTCAGAAAGCTCTGCAGTTGCTGGAGTGACTTGTCATAAGAAGGTTCAGCTACACAGAACATCTGAAATACAGGAGTGTTGTATAAAAATACGCAACTTTATCAAGATATGCAACTTCAGAGAAAATTTGTTAAATTTGATAATGAACTACCTTCAAAGTATTATGTATCCTATCCAGTGGCATACTGCCAAAATTGGTGAGCATCCCGATGATGAATTTCTGCATCCAAGGGAAGCATTGGTTAGCAGAGCTGGTGAATTTGTTAAAGAAAACAATTTTCACAAGGGCAAAAAGGGAGAAGAAAAACAATTTGTTTTCTAACTTCTGGGATATCCATATTCAACACAATTTTCGGCCCCCGACAGATGCCAACCACATTCAGAACTACAAGTAAAACAAAAAAAATAGTATTGCAGATTCTATATTATATTCAACTTGTTTTATGGAGGACTCATAATTAATAAGGATGAGAATGTCCTTTCCTGTATCACATAGAACTCATTGTATGCCATGATTATGGACAACTTTTGGATGCAAGTGTTGCTAGTACCATGTTGGCAAAATCATACAACATCAAAAGTATGTTCTTTTATAACAGACAAGATTATAGCATTAGCAATGAAAAACAAATAATGTTTTGAAGGTCTTATGTTGGTTAACTTCAATAAACCTCATTCTCAAAGCTGCAAAGGCTAGAATGCAATCTGGACATTGAAATTGAACAAGGAGAGATGGAAATTGTCCGTCAACCTTATAACAGGTGTTATCTACTTCATTAAAATTATGAATATTATGCAAGATTAAGATTGTTATGGCATAGAAAAGTATCAGCTTATTGGCAGTAGTAACATTACAACCATTTGACATCATATGTAAACTCCAACTTCGCAGATTTACCAGATGGTCATTGATGTCAATGAGTTGTTTAAATCCCAGTATTGAGACCCATCCAGGCCTGCTCCCTCATTGGTACAGGACTGGGATGGGTCAGGACGGACTGGGACGGACCAGGACAGTCATCAATAAACAAGAATAAAGAGAAAAAATGAAAAAGAAAAATGTGTCCCAAGATACCACCAGGCAATCTCAAGTGTCGAGACACAACCATCTCAGTCTTGATCAATGCCAAATGGTATGGTCGGGACATTCCTCAAGAGAGAACCGGTGTCTTGCACCCATCCCAGTTACCATCCTCTCACCAGAATGACACAGTACTAGCAGGAAATGCCAGTCTGCCAATACCGTAGAGACCCAAATCCTTGATGCCACCATTTTTTTTAAAAAAAGAACCATGTTCTTATAGAAGAAAATCTTCCATGAATAAGAACTTTGCTTGGTTTTGCAGATGCCAATATCATTCAGAGTGCAGCAGAGCAAACCTCATATACAGTCATTTCTTTCCGCAGCTGTTCCTCCACAGAGGCCACGGATCTCTCGCCTTCCTCATCTGCTGCTAAAAGGCCTTCAGAACTCCCATGGATAAGCCCATTATTATTCACATCATCAACAATGGTAAAGACATGATCATCGGAATCTGATCCAGCTGACTCTGCTAGAATTCCCTGAGAACACATGAAAAAGAGAATATAAACAAGCTCATTGCTGAAAATTAATCTATATGATGCTAGGATTAGTATTAAATCAATAAGACTAAGAAACATGTCTGAAAAGTTTTGCAAGATATATATAGTAACACAGAACTTTCTATTTGACAAAGATATAAGCATCCATGGAGAAAACGCATAAACATGTGGAAAAAAATTAAGGGAACAGGATCCTGGTGAATCTGTCCTGTCTAAATTTGTAGTATGTCATTGTGTATGCTATCATGTAACAAAATTAAAAGGTCCCACTAGTTTATGCAAACTACATATACAAAGTAGGGAAAGATGTCATTGAACGTTAAGGTAGATTAAATTATTTAGTGCCTGAAAGCTTTGAAGTTATGGTAGTGGTGTCCTTGGTTAGAATTTCAGCAAAAAGTAATGTCAAATTTCTCAGGCAATTTTGGTCCAGTTCAACCAAATAAGTTAGGTTGGGGGTCTGCTAGAATGAATGTGATCCAAAAAGAAGAAATCTGGAACAGAGAGAAAGCCTGTTCTTTTGTCCTGCTTTAGATCAGGGAATCAGATATCCAAAACATTTTGCTAAAAATGTTCCAGATTTGGCCAATGGATCTAAGCATGAAATTATAAAAAGAAATCGTAACACCTAAAAAGCAGAAACTTTATCAATGAATTTGTTTGTCAGTGGTAGCTCTAGCATATTCCCCCTTTGAGTCTTTGACTGCCATAATCTTGTGGTTTTTATTCTCTTTCAGTTAAGAACTTCAAATTGGTGCCTTTTTATGTCCCTAACCTCCTATTATATCAGTGATGCAAGGTCAGTCAGAGACCTAATGGGCTAGGAAGTTCTGGGACTTGCTCACTTATAATGCTTGCCATCCCACCTCAGAAAACAACTTAGGAATAAATGACTTTGTGGTTCAAAGAATACAAGGAAGCTTTCTAGGTCTTCCCTAGGGTTTAGGAAATCAGGTTTGCCCTTAGGGCTTTGACCTTAATAAGTTTACGGCTGAACTAAGATCAAACTTAAGGCAATAATAAAATCCTATGCATAAAGAAAAGGTTTGATGAGGACTGAGAAGAGGAAATAAAGGAACTATAGAGGAAACAACTAGAAGCAGAAAGAAGGCAGTAGAAAGAGATGGGATGAAGAGAATGAGAAGAGAGAGCTGTTTGGAGAACAAATTCCTTTTCCCACTTAGACAATCATGTATTTTGACCCTTAATTTTCCAGTGGAATTTCTTTTCGCTTGAAGAAGAAAAATATAAAGAAAATGGAAATTATATTCAGTGGTCAAGAACAAGTTGTTACTTGTTTGACATTTTCTTAATAATATAATCTGAGTTCCTTTTTAACAATCCACCATCTAGAACATCAGCAATGATGCATTAGGGAACATAAGTTGAAACTTGAAAGTATAAATTTTGTGGATGAGTAGCATATGTAATGTATTAAATAACAAACAGGAGGTCCTACACATTTTTCTAAATTCCTTTTCCCACTTAGGCAAACATGTATTTGATCCTTAATTGTTCCTCGTGGAATTTCTTTTTGCTTGAAAAAGAAAAAGAAAAAAGAAAATTATTTTCAGTTGTCAAGAAACAAACTCTTACATGTTTGACATTTTGTTAATAATATAATCTAAGAGTTCCTTTTAATATCCACCGTCTAGAACATCAGCAATAATGCATAACAGAGCATAAGTTGAAAGTATAACTTTTTGGATGAGGAGTATATGTATTGTACTACATAACAAAATAGGAGGTCATGCATGTTGTAGATATTATTTGCATGACTTGATATCTTATTAGAACTTATCTGCCATACCTTGCTAATCCAAAAATTTATTCTCCGGTTAAGTGTATCCACAGGCATCCCAGTCGCTGCCGCAAGATTCTTGGAAGTCCAACTGTGGTGAAAACAATTTTTTAAAGGCAAGGCAATAACATATACAAATATACACACCAAAACACCTTGAAGACCTTACCTTGTTTGCTCCTGAAATTGCATGATAATCGCTGCATGCACTGGAGTCACAGTAAACTGCATGTTCCGATCTTCAAATTGCAGTTCCAACTGAAAGTGAAAATCATAACAAAACATCCAGTAGATTGAATCATTAGAATCAAATGCTTCTACCCTTGCACGAACTGCATTCCTTGTTACTAGAAAAGCATCTTCCACAAAATTGTTTATCCAAAAAATTTCTAAAGCTATTCAGCCAGAAGAGCTTTTCTAGACAATGAGAAAAAGATGGGTACTCCCAGATTTTTCCAAGTTTCTAACCTTCACTGTTCCAAGATTCTTCTTCCACAATAGCTTACGAGGCGTCTTGATCTCATGGAACCTCTTTGCATAATCACATAGTAGTTGATCAACAGAAACAGGGATGTTAAGAGACTCCGCCTGCATTTTTCTCGAGGTCAACAAGAGATCAGCAAGAAATCATCAACCAATTAACTGTATTATAGAAACAAATCATCTTATAAAGATATCTATCTCATAGACAAATTTGCATAAACTGGGTTACCATTTACATAAATCCATCATCCTCAAAAGTATCATTTATTCATTGTACACCAAGTAGCAGCACTATAGCAGCATGTACAGGTTTCTCTTAGACAATACAATGTTGCTGATTTCAATTAGGCTACTCTTGGTAAGCATGCTTTCCAAAAAAAAAGTACATGCAAACATAAATTGGTAGGTGATGCCATTCCATCTCCCATTTTCTTCTCTCCCATCCCACTATTTTCACGCTTTGATAACCAAGCAATGTATTGAAATTAAGAAGACAAGAAAACAAAGGAAGACAAGGAAGATTCAGGTCAGGTTGCACTTGACACCTTGTTTCGAATGCTATAAAAAGTACAAAACTACATATCATATCTCTCTGTAGTCAAGGACACATAAAATAAGAAACCCTTATATGGTTTTAAAATTAGTCCTATTGAATTAATAAATTATAGGGGCGATTATTCATGTTTTATCATGAAAACAGTTAGATTTACACCATGCACATGTTAATATACTAATGATTGGCACATGCGACAGATACCATAAATGGTTCAATGGTTAAATGGGAAAAGTAACCATACATCTCTTTACTTGAGTTCAAGTATAGAACCCGCATCAAGTAACCAATCTGTCTATTTTGTTCATATAGTTGATTTCTAGGGCCAACCTATACCTGTGATGTACTAAGTTTCAGAAAGTAGCAAAGTGAGAACAAAAGAAAGGGAGCTTAATGTTAAGCAGCCTATTCTATTGGATTGCTTAAGATAGCCAATCACCATCATAATCCCACCTACATACATACCAATAAATATTGATAATTCTTTCACTGTTGAGGTGCAGAAGGATGTGCTCTATGCTGTATGTAACAGCTCCTTAAAAGTTCTATGCGAATTACGCTTACCGCATTTTTATGTTGATAATATCACTAGTTATCTTATACGAAGACAATCTACTGCTCAGTAAGTAGTCTAGGAAAATCTTTCCTGATGCATTTTGGTGATTATACCCTCCCTGGTTATCTATTTTAAGATAATTACTGGTGGTTAACTAATTTTCCACAAGTTCTATATTCACTTTTGCAGTATTTGTTCTTGGTTCATGAGTTGTTCCTTTAAACTAGACATTGCCACATGCGATGCAAGTGATGATTCAAGGGAGAGCTTGAGCAAAGAATTTGAGTGTGGGATGTCAAGATCAAGAGGGAGATGAGAGATAGCTGTGTTCACATTGGTCTTGATTATAAAGTGTAAAATCGATAAATATTGTCCTTATTTTAGTTTACAAAAATGCTATCGACCACCACTTGGTTCCGTAGCCAGTTCCTCATCTAACATGATGCTGGCATGGTAGAGGCAAAATAGAAAATTGAAGTGAAAATGTTCACCAACCCCAAGTGCAGTACTCAAATCCTCTCATGCCACGTCCCCTTCTTTCAAGAGAGCTGCCTGACACTCCATAGCATTTATGTACCCTTCTTTCCATTTTGTTTTGCCAAATGGGTGCGAGTCCCCCACTTCAGATGAAAGAAAAGAACAGTTTCACTTCTATCCTTTTCCCATCAAACTTATAAAAGAATTTGGCCACAATAGAGGGAGTCCAGCCACAAACAGCTTTTCCATTTAAGAGTATAGATGCTTCCATCAACCTCAACATATCATTAATGCCCTCACAAACTAACCATCCTTTGTTATAATTTTACACCAGCAAAAACACCAAATCTGTTGAAATTGTCAGCAACCTGATTATATTACTATCAGAGTTAGAATACTACTTTTTATACTTATTATAGGCTTCATTCTTCCTTCTTACAATTTTCCAAACTTGATAGAAAACCTTCTATTATCACTGCTTACTCATATCGCTTCTCTCAATTCTCCCCAATTACATTATTCTCCTACACCAATGAGTCCTGATATCTAAATTTTAATATGCATGAATGTTGTTTATCTGGTCTAATCTCTTTAAATTACAAGCCCTAGTCAGGTTCTTAGAAGTATTTATGCATGAAGAAAGACAGTGCTCTGGGTAATAGATACTGCTTCTCCAAGCGTCTTAAACTTATTACACAACGGACAGATGCAAACAAAAGCATGTTCTATTCAAAGAAAACTAAAAAAGGAAAATGTCAACATTTTCATAACATCCTATACTCCATTTCCATTTTCTAAACAACCAAGAGTTGATATCCCAGAGACTATATACCTGTATTGGGGGCCAAAAGTTTGAAGATATTATTGTTGCATCAAGAATATGCAGAGAGATGTCTGTCTCTCCTTGCTCAGAACCTAAGAAACATTTACAACAGCAAGTTAACTTAAAACTTACATAGCAATAGCAACAAGCATTAGCGAGTGATTATTTTTCAAAAAAGTTCATAATACCACTGAGAGATGGCTGGGGTAGAGATGCTTTAATATTAGCATTTATCCTCTTTGAATCAATCAAATCATTAAGCATAATTTCACATTTCTGCATGCTGCTCTCTCCAAAGTGTATCTGGTTACATAGAAACAAATTTCAGTTTACAAGACGAAAGCATTAGTCTACAAAAGCAAAAGTGAAATTGCAATGATTTTGTTATGACATCAAGATGGACTACTACTAGATTTATGTGCATGAAGCCCACCTTAAGGAGCTCTAAGGTACGTATCTCTGAGTCAATATCATAATCAGATTTATTTAGAAGCTTTTCTGCCAGCATAACACGGTATTCATTAATTAGCTGGTCCTTCGAACCAATTATGCTGACCATCATTCCAAGTATGTCAATCTTTCTTCTGTTCCTGCTACCTTTCAAAGGGTCTGCCTCTACTGGATCTGGTTCCCAGCTGAAAAGAAGCACAGGAGTGATGGTAAAACAAGCTGATTGCTAATATGTCAACTCATAGTAGTGCCATATGACTGTTTGATTAGCAAAGAGGATATTAACAGTAAGCATATTTGTGCTCTGAACATCATTAAGAAAACATACCGTTCAGCATTTATCCATGCTTGCTTGTCGTCCGAATTGATATCATCATCATAATCAGTGCTCTCTTGGTTCTCTGCATCTCTATTTAACTCTTCAAGAAGGCTATCACCAGCATTTCCTGGGCCACTAGGATTTCCCCCGGGCCCATCAGTAAGCATGGTAACAATGCATTTTATAGTATCTTTTCTTCCCCTCAAATAATCCCTAATTGGTTCACCTACTGCTTCAAGAAATACACCTGTAGGATCTATTATACGAAGTGCCTTGATAGTGGACATATATTGGTGCAATATGTCATAGGTTGAGGCACCAGCAGTAAGTAGGCGATATCTTAAAGAAGAGATGAATGAATCAACAAGCTTTGAATGCTGCCCTGTATATTCTAGACACTGCTTCAAGTCTTGAATTGCAGGATAGCTGCATAAACTTCCAGCAAGACAGTGAGAAGCAAAATTGGGCATAAAAAGTGAAACTAAAAATGGAAAAAATAAATGATGAGAATAGAAGTAGAACAAAAGAATGAAATATGAACAGGTACTACATACAAGCATGAATTGGCACATGAATGTCCACATCCAGAATACTGAGTTTATACCAGAACCCAGACAAGAATTGCTCATCTATAATAGAGAATCATAAACATTAAATCATGACAATGCAGAAAGTTTATTCAGCTCATAGCCTCATATTAGGGCTATTAAGAGACAAAAAGAGAACTGCCCTATCCATGTACATGTAAGCAAACAAAGGCCAGAGGGAAATAAGTAAGAAGGGGAAAAAAGAAATGAAAATCTATGCATGCACCATGTGTTAGAGAACATATGCATAAGAGAGCACTAGCATTCATAGCACAAAACTAGAAACTAAGAAACGTACCCATCCAAATGTACATCTAACATAAAACTATCAGCCAAAATCATTTTCAAATTACAAAATGAAGGAGAAGGAAGAGCTTGTCAGAATTCAAAATAAATCAAAAAGTTAAATATTTTAAAACCCATACAAAACTTAAAAAGAAAGCAAAACAGTAACCTGTCAGGATAATCCACGATAATCTCAAAAAGTTTGCCTATTCTCAAGTCTTGCAATGTTTCATAAGCAAAATACTCAAGGCGCAACTGCCATCTAACAAGCCCTTCAGAAGGAGAATCAATCCCTGGGTAACATGATGGACGTGAAGCCAAAGGCGATTTAAGACCAGAAGACATGCTATCATAGTCAAATGAGTCACCCAGATATGCTAGAAGAGCATGTAAGAACTGCAGAGGAACAGCCTGGAAAAAAGTCAACAATTATTAGTGAACATTTTTAAGTAATCATCATATGCCTTTCAGAAAAATCAGGAACTAATAAACCTAGTTAAAACAACATGATTAAGAAAGCATATGTCGAAAGATAATAACCAATGATAGAAAGCATGACTATTTTTTGAGAGGGAGGATGCTTAATATTGGTCATGTATCAGCAAGGTACACCGTATAGGTACTGGTAGGCGTACGGTCGCCTACCAAACCGATACGGTTCCAGTTCAAACCGGTTTGAACTGGTATCGAATCAGCAAACAGAGAGCAGCGCGCGAGGAAAAAAGCCAGCGAAAGCGCGTAGCGCACGTGCGCGCGCCGCATTAAATGCCACAGAATGGCATTTAAATGCCCTGCGCGAGCGCGGTTCCCAGCTCGTGCCCGCATGAGCACGCTGCCCGATGCGGGGAATCGCATGCGGGCGAGCTGCCTCGCCCACATACCGGTTCGCATCGGTACCGAACTTGTACCGCTCGGTTCCAGCCCCTGCCCACGTACCAGTGGGAACCGATCTGGTTCGCACCGGTACCAAACTTGTACCGCTCGGTTCCGGCCCTAAAGGGGCGGGAACCGTTTTCCACGCTTGAACCAGACCGGTCTAGTACGGGCTGAACCAGACCGGTCTAGTACGGGCTAAACCGGCTGGTACGAGTGAGTTCAGCATGCCATGTGCATCAGTGAATTCTACATTCTTGGATCATTATTATATTGTACTGATACAACTAAGCCAAAAAGGTAATTTAACACCCATGAAAGTAAAGATGATCTTAATAATTAAACAATTAACTGTTTCCATGCATGGTTTAAAGGAAAACAGTGGAAAGTGGAAACCCAACATGGCGGGTACAAGTAGGAATTCTTTCCGACTGGACTTGTTCAAAACATCAACTTAACAATTCCGAAGGGAAAAAGGCATTTTTTCAACCAGAAAAGGAATAGCTATACAAATGTACATTTAGGCAGAGGCACACGCTTTGGGGCCTTGATTCTTTTTTTTGTTTTATTTTTATTTTGCTCTGCTAGCTCACGGCCTTTAATGCCAACAGCTAGCAAGGTGCATGCCTTAGCTGGCAAGCTAAGATTGATCATCAAATCAAGGCCTTACAAGTGATGCCATCATAACAACAGGGTCAAAGAGATAATTTCTAATCGATCAAGGGTATTAGTAAACTACAAATTGTTAGCACGTAACAAATTACACTTTAACCAAAATTTCTATATTCAAAATGAAGCCTAGAGAGTACCTGAATCCACTCTTTAATAGATCCAAGAACAGGAGCCCTGTAATCATCACCAGCTAAATTATGAACTTTAGCCTGTTAATGAAGACAAAATGCATGCATGTCGTAAAGAACTCTTAGATATAGAGAATAATTATGGTAGACATATCCAAAGCCACTCTAAGAAAATAGGATAAACATTCTTAAAAGCAAGATGACATCAATATACACCTGTTGTATAACAGAGAGTGATACTAACCTTCAAGAGTGAAAAGATAGCAGAAGCATAAGCATCTTCAGTCAGGGATGTAAAACCAAGACTTCTTAGATCACGAACAACAGCACCAATGTTTTTAACCAAGGAAGTGTTCTTTGAAAAAATTGTCTCACGATTGCTCCCATCAACATCCATCTCTCCAAATGCAAGGTTACTCTTGCTCTTTTGGTCATCAATTTGGAATCTGTTTCCATCTTCATAATCCTCAGCCATCAAAGTGCTTAGCTGCTCCAATTTTTTTTTAAAATAGAAGCGCAGCATCTCTAAGGAAAAGAAATACATAAAACTGTTGAGTAAAGGATCATTAGCAATAAGTAGCGCACACATATAGAAACACTACATGGCAAAAAAAGTGGGATCCCTTAAGGATATGTTATATAGATATCACATCGTCATCTAGCTCGGTAATCATAACCATAGCCATGAAGCTTTGTCCCAACTATTCAGGATTGATTTATTAATTCTCATTCTACAAATGTTCCTACTTATGACTAACTCTAAAAGTTACTTCAAGGCTTTTCAAATCATTTTTCATAAATTATATATATGTTATCTTAGATCTTCCCTTCTCCTCCTAAACCCTTCAACAAGGGCTCAAGTACCCCACCCCACTACTCATCAAAGCCTGTTCAGATCTATGTTGCAATGCATACCATTTTTAATCAATTCTCCATCAAATTTATCCTTAATAAGTCAACTCTTACAACTCCTCTAATATGCTCATTCCTTATCTAGCCTTTCTAGTTTTACCATATGTCCATAAAAAACGTTCTAATTTTTTGTACCCTCAACTTTTTTCTTGGATCTCATTTGTTGCCACGCATTTTTGAGCCACAAAATAATAGTAGTCCTAATTGTCATCTATAAATTTTTCCATAACCAAGGTATGCTTGATCACATAATACCCCAAAAGCATCCCTCCACTGTATTGAATAGTTCTAATTCTAACGAATCTATTTCTCCATTATTTTAACCGATCCTAAGTAACAAAGATAAAATTGTGCTGTCTTTTGCCATCAATCTTGACCAATGTCTCATTTTCATTTCTATTAGTGTTAAAATTGTGATCTTTTATTATATTTTATTCTCAAGATATCTAAGCCTTTCTAATCATCTTTTGCCTCAAATTTGAGTATTTATCTATTTATGTTCATGTATGTAGAGACAGAAAGAAAAGGAACTACAGTCCTCTTGAGGGGATCTAAGCTCAAAGATCAATGCAAATCATGATAATTGTGATTTTTCTTTTTTCTAAACTTACAAAGAATGGATCTAAACAGTGGGCTTTTTAGTTGGGTAAATCTTCCAACTACATGATTTTTCCTACATTTCACCTCGCATCTATCCATTTTTATTCTCCTTTTCACAATGGAACACTACCAAGAAAACCTCAATTCCAAGGTCGGAGGAACCGGTATCATGCACCGTATCAGTTCCCCGGCGAGACGACTTGGTATGGGCCCGGCAACCGAGAGAAGGATCGTGGGAGAGAGGAAAAGAGAGAGAGAGCAGGGGAGGAAGGGCCAGAGGAGGGTGGCGGATACCGGAGGAGGGTGGCGGATACCGGAGGAGGGTGGCAGATGCCGGCGGAGGCCACGGCCGGTTTTTCTGTTTCGAACGAAATAGGGGTCCGGGCGTGACTAAAAAATTTCGTGTATTTTTAGTGAAATCGACAAGCAATTTGCCAACTTTACTAATTATTGCAAATTTTTTTAAGGCCGTAGTCGGACCCTGTTTCACTCGAAACAGAGGCAGCGGCTGCGGCCTCACTTGCCGCGGCTGAAGCAGGCCTCCGCTGGCGTCCCGCCCTCTCTCTCTCCCTCCCTCCCCCGCTAGCTCTTTCTTTCCTTCTCCGAATCCGGCAACGGGTTCCGTTTTCGTTGCCAGAACCGCACCGGTGGCGGAACCCGTTGCCGGAACCGCACCAGTGAGCCACCGGTACGGCTCGAGACTACAGAAACCGCCCGGTTCGGGACGGTTCCGCCGACTCTGTTCAATTCAAAAGATCTAAAACTTTAAATCAAAGAAAATAAAAACAATCATATCAACATGATTTTTTTAACTGTAAAAGCCTCCAGAAGTACCCTTAGTGTTACTTGTTATCTAAATTCTTATAAGTTGAATAAGAATATAGTGTTACATAGAGCTAAATTGATAGGTAGACTATGTATCCAGTATTTGAACAAACCTCTAGCATATAAGACCGTTGACAGTCACAATAGAAATTTAAGCTAGAAGAACCAATTTCTTGAATAAATGCAATTTACAACATAAATATCCAAAATATTTTCCTACCTTATATGATAAAAAAGAAATGATATTTCCATGAATTCAACTCTGCCCAATGTATGTGTGAAGCAAAGAAAAGCATTTATTTCAAAAATGAGGATCAAGGATAATGGGGCTAACTCATTAATACTCCAAATGGCATTGTTGATTGCCATTAAGACATGCAAATAGTAATGTGCTTCCTATGAGGGGTATAAGCCCCTTTTCCATCCTAACATTAAAGGAAGCAAGCCTGCTAATTAACATGATATATGGGATGGCCAGAGTTTAGAATGCAAAGGGCCCCTTGATTTCCTTGAGGAGCTAAAGGCCTATAGATGTTCCACACTGACTAGAACTAAACAATTACCTAGAATTCCTTGTAGGGTCACCATTGATGTCTTCTAAAGAACAAATTCCCATTTGCTCTGAAACAGAATGATGCAGAAAATAAGCTGACCATAAATCATGCAAATGATTTAACTTAAGCTGCTTTGCTCCTAAATAAACAAGAAATGAAGAAAAGAAAAAGGAATGCTCAGTTTATTGACGAGATAGAATTTCCATCTTAATGCAGGTCAGCATTAGTTAAAAACAGAGATAAACTTTTAATTGTGAAGTCACAAACCTGTAGTAAATAGACAATATTCTGTATTAAATGCCATGGAGGAAACCAACTAAGGGTAGTTTACATAAGGGAACAACGGATTGTACAGTATAACTGAACAAAATCATGCTAAAGGAAACCAAAACGACAGCATCAGTTGACCTTCTATGCAATATGAACACATATGACATCAATAAATATGATATGTATATGTAAGAAAGGGAAACCGACAATTGTACCAGGAAAATGCCGAGGAAGCGTTGTTAGGAGAACTGATGATACCATCAACTGGTATCTATAAATAAGATTGGATCCATATAGCTCTAAGTTCACCTTTTCTGCTGATATACTCTCCTCACATGACTGAAAAGCATGAATCAGAATCAAAAGGCACTTTTCCAGATAACCTTTTTCTGAGCATATCTCTTCCAATGACTTATTCAATATTTCCTCGGGCCAACCTTCCTGACTCTGTTTTGCATGCAAAGAAGCTAATGGCATCATTGAGTGTTCATAAGGTTGAAGAGATCAAGAAAACAATTAAAAATCTTATTGAATTTCATTAAAATATAATTCAATCTTAAGGGCATATGGCATACCAACCTTTTTTATAAACCATCCCTTCATTTCCTGAGCTGCAGAAAGTTTTAGCAGGAAAAAGAGAAGAAAATAGATTCCACAGGCATGAAAATGGGTATACGGAGTTATGATGCAGGACACTTCCCTTGAGGCTAGGAAGCATAGAGAACCAAAGAAAGCTTAAGGTATTAAAGGAGCAGAAATTCCTATTTATATTAGATTTTATGTCATTAATTAGATCTTACTTGTAAGCCTCCCGATCAAAACCACATTTAGGGTTGACAAGATTTGCATTAATCGATTAAAATTAGTTTCAAATCCTAAAAAGGATATAAAGATCTCGCTGCCCAGCTGGCATTCTCTAGATCTGTCACTTGTCTTCGTCCCATACTTTAGGTAGGTTATGGCTATTGACTTGAGTACAAGCAATTGAGTACCAATAAGTATCTTGTTTGGGCAAGGTGATGACTGATGACCATTCAGCATATGTACAAAAGTAAGCAATGCTCCTCAACATAATAATTTATGGAACAGTAAATGAAAGTTAAGTTGCTTGGGCCACAACCAATCTGATTCTTCTCCATGGTATATCTTATAGAAGTCCTCATATTTCAACCAGAGCAACATCAGTTGATATGTGATGCATCTACTTTATAAGGCCTTCAACAACTCTGACTTATGTCCATTTATGTGCATAAAAGTGGATTAGATTACAGTATCATGCAGAGCTATCATTCAAGGTTCACTGCAATCAATCAATGCTTCAAGGCACATGAAAGGAAAATAGGTGCCATGGCAAAAAGCTTCAAAAATTTAATTGATGATTACATAAAGTTATTGAAAATTTATTCATATTTAAATGACAATTTACACGCCTAAAAGTTTAATCATAATCAGCACAACCTACCATTGGAGTTTCAACGTTAATTCAAACTCCTCTTGACGTACAGTCTGATCTGACGAAGGCAGAAGATATTCATAATGAACTTTGTTGTTTCAAGGTGCAAAGTAGAACTCCATGCATGAGATGAGAAGCAAATGGTGGAAGATCTGATTGTCGAAGACTTACTAAGCAGGAAATAAAGTCAACAACAATCCACCAAGCAACCAATCTGTCTTCACAGATCCACTACTTCTACCTTGATCAAAAATCTGACACATAATAGCATGTTTAATTAGGTGTAAGTCGGTCCCAAATTGTGGGGTCCTCAAGGAAGTGCTGATTTTTGTTTTCTTGCTGACAAAAATTTGATCTCAAGCGTGAAATGCAAGTTTTGACTTCCAAAAACACATTTTGACTTTTCCCAACACAAATTGAGGTCGAGTTCCCTAGCATGGTGCATTTAATATTAATGATCATTAACCTATCCCCATAAATATTTTGACTATGGCCACCACGACTTTCAACAAGAAAAGCATTATAAGTCAACAAAAAACTGCAGTTTAGTGCTATCGACTTTCATCGGACTAAACTTTTCATTATAACCAACTTCAATGAAACTTGCTGCGAGGAGAATTTCAAAAGCAAAGTAGACCTTTGGCCAACTAAAAGAGCCCTAAGGTGCATCCAAACGAGATAGTGCAAGTCTAGAAACTTTTGATCAATGACCTCTTATTTCAGATTCCTATACAGATCTTTTTAAAAGATTCTCACATCATTGAGATGCAACAACTAGATCTAATTGATGTAGAGAAGATACTGACAATCCAGTGATTCTGATCATGTTCCCATTATACCACAATTGAAGGATCCAAAGATCAACACCATCTTGTAAGAATTTCTCTTCAGAAGACAACAGCTTTCAAGTTCGATAACCTTCAGCTATGGTAAATCTTAAATGCCGCTGCAATTATAGATATTCTTTTAAAAAAAATTAAAAAAAAAAACATCAACCATACATGGAGTTTACTCACTTCCAATGTTTGAGCATCATAGTAAGCATGAAGTTGCTGCCAAAATTTGAAGACTGCATTCTTCTTGAATGTCTCCTGCAATATAAGAACTTGACATATCAGTCCCAAAGTTTATTTATTTGATCATACAAAAACTATAAGTTCAGCAATAAAACTAAACAGACCAAGTTTCATTAACAGGAAAAGGTCTCTAGAATGCAGGTAATTAAGTATACATTTATATCATTATCAGTAGGCCATAGGTCACTTTAACCAAAAAAAATCCTGCCAGAATGCAGGTTTAGATCTGTCCCAAACCACACATATAAAAGGTAATGAAATTAATCGTACCTATCTCTATAAGCTGATTAGCATCAATATTTTGTTCACCCAAAAAGTCGATGTGTTCTACTATTTATATAACTTAATAGGAGATACATTCAAGGAAGATGGTAGCTAAGGCCATCAAATTCCTGTTTGTCAGTAGAATTTCATACAGCTTGCTTGTATGTACAAAAATAATAATACTGATGAATGGAGATTGAAGTGGTGCTGTTCTACATGACTTCCTGTGATGCAGGTTGCAATTATTTTGGGGAGGGGAAATGGGGTGCGAGGGCAGTGGGGATTCAAAGACCTGGGGCAAAATATTTCAACCATATGTCTTGCTTCTATACCAAAGTTCAGATGCTTCCAACTCTCAACCATCAAAACTTCTTGTTAAAACATGGAAGAACATCACACATGAGGTTAGCCATGCTTGAAGAAAAAAAGTCCTATTCTTTCATTCCTTTTCTCATTAATTTAAACCCACAGCTCTTTGGTTCTGAATCCAGGAAATATGTTACTATCCACTTTCCAGATTACCATTGTAATACCCAATGCTTTTGTTTAGAAAGAAAAAAAAATAACTTATTTATGTTGGACTTACCTAATAGTTTGGATTGGGCATGGTTTCAATATACTAAGAACACCACACATGAGGTTAGCCATGCATGAAGGAAAAAAGTTCCTATTCTTTCATAATATCATCCCTTTTCTCATCAATTTAAACCCAAAGCTCTTTGGTTCTGAATCCAGGAAATATGTTACTATCCATTTTCTAGATTACCATTGTAATACCGCATGCTTTTGTTTAAAAAGAAAAAAACAACTTATTTATTTTGGGCTTAGCTAATAGTTTGGATTGGGAATGGTTTTGTTATAGTAAATCTCTTGTTGTTAGCCACTGTGCAGTAGTTAAGATGTGATTAGTATTTATTTTCTTGAATCTCAAATTATATTAAGATGGAAACCTGGTGGTGTTAAAATTATTAGATTTATTAAGAGTCCAACATTTTATAAAATGGAGGCTTCAACTTGGAATGGAAGCAATAATCCTTAATCAGCTAGGATTGAATGCCTATGTGCCATACCATCATTGAGAGTCAATGCTATGCATTTATTTGATGTTTAAATATATTAGGATGAGTTGAACATGCCTATTTTGTTAATTAGTTTAAGAATCCTGATAGTGATGGTCTAATAGGATTTATGTTTAGTATTGGAACATGATGACTTGTGGTGGTGGTCATACTTGAAGTGAATCCCCGAAGAGGTTGGGCAGATACAGATTATGGCATTTGAGAACTAACAAGTGCTCAGAGTTTATTCCTTGGGTCAAGCTAGGAGAGATGTCTCCGAATTTGACTCTGACGAGGCTTGTAGAGTGTACAGGATGGCTTTGGCTTTATAACTAAGCAGACATCAGTCCTTTTGAGTCCAGGACTAGGATTACTAATATTATATAATAAAGGTGCTTTAGGTGGCATCCTCTAGTGCTTTTGGATTTGGGTGTCCTTTGTGGAGAACTCAACAGTGATGGAGGGAGTCATGTTGCGAGAGTGAAACTGAGTAGTTGAAGGTTTTGTTAGTTTTATTTTAAATAATTTGATTAATCCCTCTATATTTGTTCTCTCAATTGTTTGCCCATAGTATTTAGTTTTCAAAACTTCTGTATAATGTAATTTTTGCAAAAGTTATAAAATCTGTATAAATTTCCAAAAAATAATATCCTCAAAATCTGTTTTTACCTTAAAATTTCTGAATATTTTAATTTTCTGAATACTAAATTTCTGTATATTGTATCTCCAGAACTTAACTTTTGTAAAATGGATTCTGAAAAATTAATTTCCAGGAAAACAATATCTGTTTGCAATTTCTGCAATTTAATTTTCATTTAAATTTTTGTATTCTAGAATTTTATGTTTTAAAATTCTGTAACTTAATTTTCTGTAAATAAGAATCTGTAAATTAATTTGTGTAATAATTAGCAGTAACCTAAAATTCTGATTACTATACATTTTTTTGTGTGTTATATTTCTATAATCTAATTTTTGTAAAAGAAATTTCTTTACACTAATTTCTATACAATAAATTACAGTAAAGTAAATTTCAAATCACATTTTGATACTGGACCCTGTACCAGTACCATTCTATTACAGTATCGGTATATTGTACAGTACGATATAACGAGGCGTACTGAGTGTCGGTACGGTACAAGACTGCATATTAGTTTGGTACCAATATGGTACGTCCGGTATCGGTATCGTCTGGGATGTTCAGTATCAGTATGGTATGGTGTGCCCGGTAACTTACGGTACTAACTGATATTGGCAAATCTTGTTTCAGATTATTATATTATTGTAAATTTTAATTCTATGACTTAATTTCTGCAAAATAAAAAGTTTTGTTCATTAGATTTCTGCATAAAACATTTCAGCTACTAAAATTCTGTCAATTATTTTCCTAAAATTCAGAATATAAAACTCTATGGTTATACTTCAAATTCAGAATAGCTTTGGAGAAAATCAATTTTTTAGTTAGAACTTGCATGGTTGATGTATTTATCTTTGTTTAAAAAGTGTTATGGAATTGATGGGAGATTTCATAAACTATTGAATTATGGAGTATAATAGTTAGATAAACTTGTTTAGCTTGTGGTTATAGCAAAGTATTTGGTTTTTGATAATTATGGGTTATGATCTTGCTCATACTTTGAGAAATTTTGTAAGTCTTGCACCTAAAACCTAGTTTCCAGGTTGGGATGCGACAATCATAAGAAAAACATAAATTTACTCATCGTGGAGCTACCAACTAAGAATTTCTTCTCCCAACCTATCTAGAAGTCCATGGTTGGTCTTGTATATAACATTCTACTCACAATCCAAAACATAGCCATGACATTAACAACAATATCTTATCTAACCCCACATTTGATCTTTATCTTCATCTTCACCCAAGATCCAGCCACCCACCTTACCTAATCAATCGAAACTGCACCTCCAGGACCACTTGGTGCAGTAAAGCAGATGGCTGATACCTTCAGCCATGCTGATTTTAATCAGGTCCTTTTTCTTGACAAAATTGAGTTGCTTTTGGAGTTGGCTCTCAAATGCACCTCATCTTGCTTACACTCAGTGAATAAACTCGTACTAAATTAAGTAATTTGAAGCCTTTCGTTAGTTATCATCTAAGAAAACAATAAGATATACTGCATTAGTTTAAAAATCACTGCCTACTACCATTAGGAATTAATGTTTGAAAAATTTTCCTAATATCATATGTTTCAATACTAACTGTAACTTCAGACAATTTTAGACCAAAGAACAATTTTAAAATTATTAATAAAAAATTAACAAGGGTTAGCACCTTTAAGCATATTCAACATGTTAATCACTATTATGCCCTTCTCAACTAGGGAAAGCTTATTGCTTATGCGATATCACCAATAACACACAACATTGACACATAAACCATTTTCCACCTTTAACCGTGCGTTCAAGCATCTATTCAACGTTCCACCGTCATTTTTGCCCTTCATAATCAATTAATCACCATAGCAGCTTTCATAGTAATTGGTTCTTTATTCGTGCTCCTGCAACAACCCACAAGCAGGCTTCACTTGCTTTCCCATTAAAAATCATTGTATTGACTATGTCATCAAATAGTTGTATCAGAAAAATTATGTCTGGCCACTAATGAAGATAGGCATGAGAGCAGCCATGTCATTCAACTTTCTCCATCACCTTTTCAAAAAAAATGTCCTTGAATCTTAAGCTATATGGACTATAGAGGTTCCCCATTATTTCTTCAACATCTTCGAGGTTTAGAGTAAAATGTACCCAAGACTCGCCACTCTGAGGAAGAGATGATTCCATTTGGAGATAACACATGGCTTGACTTAAAGATCTACAGCCATATATGTTTCATGAAGTGCTGATGGCTCTAGAAAAGATAAGCACTTCATTACAAAAGAAACTGAATAATTTTGTATTACATGATGAAAATTATAGCCAAAGAACACAGTCTATGCCAATGTTAACTTGTGTCTCTGAAAAACAATTCAACACACCTGACTACATGACTTTTGATTCCCCGTTTGCTTATTGTGTGTAATTCTTTGAAAGGATTACTAATTCCCTAGGCTCCTGCTCTTTTTCAAACATCCATCTGTAATTTGTAGAACAAAATATGGCTGCTTTGTAGTTTTGTCTGTCACAAATGTACACATGTACGTTGAGCCTTGACTTTTACATGCCCATTTCATCCCCAAAACATGCATTAAAAAGATACTTTGCTCTGAAAGATGACAATTCTGTGTAATGCACCTTAACCCCAAGGTAATCACCCATATAGTACATTCTGAGCACCTATTTGTCTTAACTAGATGGATCAAAAAATTCTTGCAGTTGGCTATTAGATTTTGACAGCTTTGGGTTTAGCAATTTAGCTTTTAGGAAACTGACACTCGAATTTTAGAAAATGGATGAGTTTTTTTTTGGAGTCTTCCCTGTTATAGGCACCAATCTAGTAGGTTAGAGAGTCTTTCTCCAAATAGAAAGTACTAAAAATTTAATATGAAAAAAGAAAGGGGATTTTGCAGATGAAGTCCACCTTATTTTCAATTGTGCAAAAACAGGCTACTTTTCTTGTTTTTGCAGAAATAGTCCATTTTGGACTCAACTGGACTATTATGTCCCTGGCCTTAAAATAAATGTACACATTTAGTTCACTCGATTCACACATGTTGGTAATGCACACAGAAATAATATTAGCCAAGAAAAATGTAATAATGTTCTAATAGCAGTCCTGAAGGCACGTATCATGGCCCAATAGAGTCCAAAATGGACCATTGTTGAACAAAAAAGAGGACAAAAAAAAACGGCTATTTACCAAAAACAAGTCTCCATAAAGTCGTAAGACCATGTGTTCGGGGAATATAAGTCGCCCCAAAGCACGTGAGCATATCACCGGCACGTGATCAGAGGCGCCCGACCTCGGAGGTGCTCAATCTCGAGACGCCCGACCTCGGAGCTCCTGACCTGGCCCTGGCCAAGCGCCCGACCTCAGGGCTCTTGACTTGGTGACCGACCTCGACGATTCTCGACCTCGGAAGCCCGACTTCACCATCCATCCGCCGCGGTCACATCCTTCTGCAGCTCGACCAGAGACCATGCCCTGCCACCGCCGCTAGCAATTAATGCGCATGGCTCCTGCAGACCTCTGGCTTACTCAACAATTCATGCGCATGGCTCCTGCAGACTTCCGGCTTACTCAACAATTAATGCGCATGGCTCCTGCTATCTACGGATCTTAAGCCGTCCACGGCAAATCTGCTCGGCTGCGTCAGATCAGCCGTGACAACTCCTTGGCTCCGGCCTAATCTCCTACGGTAAGGCATTAATTCGCACGATCGTGCATTAATTCATACGATATGCTCAATTATACGGTAACTTCGCCTCGTCATATCACAGGTAATCCAGTACCCCTCTATAAAAAGGGAACCCTCCCATTTTAGAGGGGGCTGGACGCTGAAACTCTAGACATACATTTCCTCTCCTTTGATACATTAGCCCCTCTGACTTAGGTATTGGAAGGCCGGCGCCGGAAACCCCGGCCACCGGCTTTTTGCAGGCCCCCACAGAGGACGCCGCCCGCCGACTCTCGCCGGAGCTCCTCCTTCTCAGCCACTAATCGCCCCCGGGTCCACTTTCCAGCAACAGTTGGCGCTAAAGGAAAGGCCCGAGTCGTGGCCATGAAGTTGAGAAGCAAAGGAGCCTTTAACGCCTCCCAGCATCTCCCACCAAGTCCTGGACACTCTGTCCAGAATTCGCCATCTCCGACTGATCTAGTTCTCCAAGTTCATCCGGAACAGTTCGACATCCTGGTGCAACAGGTTCAAGCCTTGGCCGCAGCCGTCCAAGGTCTGCAACGTGAGGGAGCCCCACCTGCGCCGCTTCCGCAGGCCCAGGTCCAGCCGGTGCCTCCTCCGAACAGACCGGCATCCCAGGGCTAAAACTTCCATGGCTCATCGAGGGCCAACAACGAGGAGCGATGCTGCTGCCAGGGTTCAGCCCGAGCGTCCCCCTGGAGAGAACCCCTAGGGAGGGGCCTAGGCAACAGGCCGTAGCTATCAGAAGCTGAGTCGGTCCCAGGACAACTTGCGCCAGAGCAAACCACCGTGGCGATCCCCCAGAGCGGAGAACTCGACAGAAAGATCGAGCAGCTTGAGCGCCGGATTGAGGCGCTCCACAGCAAGAAGGCGAGATGCGAGGGTGACTTTGAGTTTACCACTAAGTCCCCCTTCTCCCGCCAGATCGAGGATGAGCCGGTCCCACCAAGGTTCAAAATGCCCCAAGTGGAGCCCTATAATGGTACGACCGACCCCTTCGACCATTTGGAGAGTTACCGAGCCCTCATGGCGTTGCAGGGGTCCTCGGAGGCTATGCTCTGCAAGGCCTTCCCAGCGACACTTCGGGGAGCGGCTCGGCTCTGGTTTTCTAAGCTGAAGCCCAGCACAGTGTCTTCCTTCGAGCAGCTCGACAGGCAGTTCGTCACCAACTTCGCTGCCAGCCGACGTCAGCGACGGACCTCGGATTCCCTCTTCGACATCAAACAAAGGGAGGGAGAGTCTCTCAAAGACTATCTTGACCGTTTTACCGCCGCAACTTGGGAGGTCCGCGAGCTCGACCAATCGATAGCCATATCGGCACTTAAGACTGGGGCTCGGTCCTACAGGTTTCTCTTCTCTATTGAGAAGAGCTTCCCCGCCGACTTCACCGAGATGCTGGTCCGAGCTAAGAAGTACGTGAAGGCCGAAGAGGCCATTGCTTTCAGGCGGAGTGCGACCGAGCAGATCTCCAAGAAGCAGAAAAGACGCTGCAAGGAGCGCGGTCGTGCTAAAAGCCCGTCTCCCCGCTGAAACAAGAACCTGCCTCGGCTAAGGAGTCCACCTCGGCCGCAGGGACAGCCCCGACCAAGGTCCCCGTCCCGATCGAAATCTCCGGCGCAGCCACGAGTACCCTTGGGGAGGTATGAGAATTACACTCCCCTCAATGCTCCCCGGACAAAGATCCTGATGGAGATCGAGGGCCGGGATTATTTCCGGCCCCCACCCCCGATGCGGGATCCCGGAGCTTGGCGCAACCCTAGGAAGTACTGTCGCTTCCACCGAGACAACGGCCATGATACGGAGGATTGCTTCCAGCTTCGGGACCGGGACGAGATAGAGGCGCTCATCCGCTGCGGAGTACTCAACCGGTTTGTGTGAAACCGGCATGAGGAAAAGAGGCCAGCAAAAAATACCGCGCAACCCGAAGATCCAAATGCCAACAGGCCCATCGCCGGCACCATCAACACCATTAGTGGAGGAAGCCCGGTTGGAGAGCCAGCCGAGGAAAGGGTTTCCCCGAAGCGCCCGCGCATCTATGAAGTCATCTCGTTCTCGGACGAGGACTTGGAAGGAGTTGAGACTCCTCATGATGACGCTGTGGTCATCTCCATGATTGTAAACAAGTTTGATGTAAAGCGCGTCTTAGTAGATAATGGAAGTTCGGCGAAAATTTTGTACTATGACGCCTATCAAAAAATGGGGATGACGGAAAACCAGCTTCGAAGAATGAATACTCCACTGGTCGGGTTTACCGGAGATTCGGTCCCGGTTGAGGGCGAGGTCAGCCTTCTAGTCACGGTCGGGCTCGCCCCCCGAGAAAGTACCGTAAGGATGGATTTTCTCGTAGTTCGTCTGCCCTCGGCCTACAACACCATCCTTGGACGACCAAGGCTCAACGCCCTCCGAACTGTGGTCTCGACTTATCACCTGCTCATGCGATTCCCCACCAACCAAGTAGTAGGTGAAGTCCGTGGGGACCAGTCAGTAGCAAAGCGGTGCTACATGGCGACCCACAAAGCAAAGCAACCGGCTAAAGCACTAAGCCAAAGGAAGCGACCGACCGAGGTGTCAACTCTAACACCAGATCAGACACTCTCCATCGAAACTTTGGAAGCACAGGACGGCCTCCGCAAGGAACGGATAGAGCCTGGTGAGCTTCTTACCCAAATTTCCTTACAAGAAGATTGCCTTGAGCTAACCGTGCAGGTTGGCTCCGGCCTGGACGCCCGCGAAAGAGGCCACCTTATCGAGTTCCTGCAGGCCAACATGGACGTCTTCGCCTGGTCGCCCGCCGACATGCCGGAAATAGACCCCGAGGTCATGGTTCACCGACTTCGGATGAAACGGACCTGCAAGCCCGTGCGGCAGAAGAAACGGGGTTCCGCCTCGGAGCGACAACGGGCGACGGCCGAGGAAGTGCATAAACTTCTCGAGGCCGGCTTCATCCGAGAGGTCTCCTATCCAGATTGGCTCGCCAACGTGGTCCTCGTCAAGAAAGCCAACGAAAAGTGGCGCATGTGTGTAGACTATACCGACTTGAACAGGGCCTACCCAAAGGATAGCTTTCCACTCCCCAGCATCGACCAGCTCGTGGATTCCACCTCGGGATACCAGTTGCTGACATTTATGGACGCCTTCTCGGGATACAACCAAGTCCGAATGGCGCCAGAAGACAAAGAGAAGACGACCTTCATCACCGACAGAGGCACTCACTGCTATAAAGTGATGCCTTTCAGATTGAAGAATGCCGGAGCAACATACCAAAGGTTGGTCAGCCGGATCTTCAAGAACCAGATAGGCCGAAACATGGAGGTCTATGTGGACGACATGCTGGTGAAGAGCCGAAGAGCGGAGGATCATGTGGCCGACCTCAATGAGACTTTCTCCACCCTCAGAAAGTATCGGATGAAGCTCAACCCTGCTAAATGTGCGTTCGGAGTCACCTCGAGAAAGTTCCTTGGCTTCGTAGTCACCTAGCGTGGAATCGAAGCGAACCCCGAGAAGATCCGAGCACTGCAAGAGATGGCACCACCAAAGATGGTCAAGGAGGTACAGCGGCTCACTGGGCGGGTTGCAGCCCTGGGAAGGTTCGTTTCCAGGTCTGCTGAGCGGTGCCTCCCCTTCTTCGCAGTCCTCAAGCATCCGAAGAACTTCTTATGGTCGGAGGAATGCCAGCAAGCTTTCGAGGAACTTAGGCGCCTTCTCACTTTCCCTCTGCTACTTACAAAACCCCAGCCGGATGAGCTCCTCTATTTATACCTGGCCGTCTCCCCAGTTGCAGTAAGCTCGGTCCTGGTCCGAGAGAAGAACAAGCTTCAGAAACCAGTATATTACACCAGACAGGTCCTGAGGGATGCTGAGACCCGATATTCTAAATTGGATAAAACCATCTTCGCCCTGGCCATCTTGGCTCGGAGGCTCCGGCCCTATTTCCAAGCCCACACAGTGGCCATACTGACCGACCAGCCTATGAAGCAAATTTTCCAACGGTTAGATCGTGCCGGGAGGATCACAAAGTGGGCAGTCGAGCTCGAGAAATTCGACCTCGAATACCGCCCGAGGCCAGCAATCAAAGCCCAGGCACTCGCTGACTTCATTATGGAGTGCACCGTGCCGGACGATCCTGAGCCCGCACCCACACCAGCGGAAGAGACCTCGGGGCAACCGTGGACTCTACACGTCGACGACTCCTCAACCTCGGGGGATAGCGGAGCAGGCCTCATCCTCACCAGCCCGGACGGGGTGGTCGCAGAGCAAGCTCTGCGCTTCAAGTTTTCCGCCTCCAACAATGTGGCGGAATACGAGGCACTCACTGCCGGGCTCGGGCTCAAACTGGCAAAGGAGCTGAAGGTGAAGGACTTAAAGGTCTTTAGTGACTCCCAATTGGTCGTGAGCCAAATCTCGAAAGATTTTGAAGCTAGAGAGCCGACGATGCAGAAATATCTCCAGACGGTGCGAGATCTCACCTCCACTCTGAGCTTCTTCAACATCCAGCATATTTCCAGGACAGAGAACCTAAGAGCATACCAACTATCGAAGCTGGCAACTTCCTGCATGAGCGAGCTTCCGAAGACGACAGTGCTTGAATACCTTCAAACGCCCAGCACCGAGGAGCCCGAACCAGCCCTTTGCCTTGAAGCGGAGCCAAGCTGGATGGACGAGTTCATCAGCTATCTGCAAAGCGAAGCTCTACTCAATGATGAGCTCGAGGCTCGCCGAATCAAGCGTTTGGCCCTCCGATACATATTATATGAAGGCAAGCTTTACCGAAAATCCTTCACCTCTCCTCTCCTCAGGTGCCTCCGCCCATCAGAGGCAGACTATGCCATGCGAGAGGTTCACGAAGAAATATGTGGAAATCATTTGGAAGGCCGAGCGCTGGCTCACAAAATCTTGCGCCAAAGATACTACTGGCCCACACTTCAAAAGGACGCAATGGACTTCGTCCGAAAGTGCGATCGATGCCAGCGGAATGCCAACATCCAGCGCCGACCCTCGGCCCTGCTGACCTCGATCGGCGCCCCTTGGCCATTCGCCCAGTGGGGAATCGACATCCTGGGCCATTTTTTCTGGCAACCGGGCAGAGAAAATTTCTAGTCGTCTCCATCGACTACTTCACTAAGTGGGTCGAAACCGAACCAGTGGCCCGGATCACCGAGCAGAAGATGCAGAACTTTGTTTGGAAGTCAATAATCTACAGATTCGGACTTCCCCACGTCCTTATATCTGACAACGGCCGTCGGTTCGATAACGTCCGTTTCAGAAAATTCTGCTCCAAACTCAGCATCGATCACCGCTTCACCTCGGTCGCCCATCCACAGACAAATGGAGAAACCGAGGTCACGAATCGCACCATCTTGCTAGGGCTCAAAGCTAGGCTCGACCGATCCAAGGGGCAATGGGTCGAAGACCTATACAACGTTCTTTGGGCCTACCGGACTATATTTCGGCTACCCACTGGCGAGACCCCCTTCAACCTGCCATATGGGACGAAGGTCGTTATCCCCTTGGAGATTGGACTTCCCTCCCCAAGGGTGGAGCACAACGACGCCGACTCCAATTCTTCTCAGCTTAGGAACAACTTGGACCTCGTTGAAGAGACAAGGGAAGCTACCCGAGTCCGTATGGCAAGATACCAACAGAAGACGGCCCAGTACTACAACTTCAAAGTCAAGGCCAAGCTTTTCAAAGTGGAAGACCTCGTCCTCAGGAAAACTGAAGCTTCCCAACCAACCGAGCAAGGAAAGCTAGCCCCGAATTGGGAAGGACCCCGCCGGATCGTGCGAGTTCAGCAGCCCGGAGCGTACAAGCTGGAGTCTCTCGAAGGAACCCTCATCACACGGAGCTGGAATTCTGAAAACCTTCGAATGTACTACCAGTAGAACCCTAAGGGGTCCTCGGCAATTGGGGACATGATTCTCGCCCTCTCTTCATGTTAATTCATTTACAATTCTTTCTTAACTATTTTGTGCTCCTCTTGACATTGGGACCTTTGTGATCCTCAGAAAATCCGACCAAGTTTGGATGCCCGACCAAGTTCGGATGCCCAACCAAGTTCGGATGCCCCAGCCAAGCTTGGAACACCTCGCTGCAACGACATCGAGCTCGGTCTCGATCTCCCTCAAAAATTCCGGCCAAGTTCGGGATGCCCCGAGAGTCGACAACGAGCCCAAGCTCCCTCGACCTCAAAAAGACGGGGTAGTACCTTCGCGGTCCTCCGTGGCGCTCGACATCGACAATGGGATAGTACCTTCGCGGCCCCCCGTAGCGCCTCCTCGACTAAGGTCGAGATGCCCCGATAAGTCGACAGCGAGCCCAAGCTTTCTCGATCTCGGAAAGACGGGGTAGTACCTTCACGACCCTCCGTGACGCTCGACATCGACAACGGGATAGTACCTTCGCGGCCCCCCGTAGCGCCTCCTCGACTAAGGTTGAAATGCCTCGATAAGTCGACAGCGGGCCCAAGCTCCCTCGACCTTGAGAAGACGGCATAGTACCTTCACAGCCCTCCGTGGCGCTCGATATCGACAACGGGGTAGTACCTTCGCGGCCCCCATAGCGCCTCCTCGACTAAGGTCGAGATGCCCCGATAAGTCGACAGCGAGCCCAAGCTCCCTCGACCTCGGAAAGGCGGGATAGTACCTTCGCGGCCCTCCGCGGCGCTCGACATCGACAACGAGGTAGTACCTTCGCGGCCCCCCGTAGGCCTCCTCGACTAAGGTCGAGATGCCCCGATAAGTCGACAGCAAGCCCAAGCTTCCTCGACCTCGGAAAGACGGGGTAGTACCTTCGCGGCCTCCTGTGGCGCTCGACGACGACAACAGAACAACACCAACGCTGATCCCCGACGACAGCAACATCTCCCAATGTGCTAGTGTCCATGAAGCAGATCCCAGGCCAAAGAACACCTCCAAAAGCTGGCCGAGGAGCGAAGTTGTTTACCTCGGCATGGGGCGCCTGACTCCAACGGTGCGAGAGGTACATCCCACTCAGCACCTGCTCCATTACATTTATTTATTTATATTGCTGACAAAATCCCGATCAAGCTCGGGACCTCCCCCGACCAAGGTCGAGATGCTCTCCTGAGTCAACTACAAGCCGAGGTCTCCTCGACCCCAGGCATGCTCTCCCCACCGCTAATATGCAGTTCGGTCTATACAGACCCCACTGAATAAGGGCTCAGCCGAGTCCAAACGATTGACTTAAGTCGACGCCGGCTTATAGCGACGACCTCAAGCCCTGATACTCTGGCCAAGCTCGGAAATGCTGGGTCACTCACCATGAGCTCCGATCCCACTCGTTGATACTCCGACCAAATCCGAGGCCAACAGGCGCGAAAGCCCCGACAATAATTTGACTTTGGTCTACGATCTCCTCGAGGACTGACCCTAAAGCTTTTTATAAGCTTATATCCAGAAAGCCGAGCTCGAAGACTTGGCCAAATTTTTCGGAAGATAGACTTAAAAATCTAACGAAACTTCTTCGGGGTTCGAGCTCAACGCTCCGACTATCCGGGAGCTGAGCCCAATGGCTTGGCTAGATTTCTCCAAAAGATAAACCTAGAGGCATGACGAGACTTCTTCTGAATCCAAGCTCAAAAACTTAGTGAATTTTCCTAAAGTCTGAGCCTTCCCTAGCGAACGTAGTCAGAACCTAAGTCTACGGAACCTAAGTCTATGAACTTAGCCGAGCCCGAAGACTTAGAGAAATTCGCTGAAGGGAATTCGACTTAGTGAACGTGGTCGGAACCTAAGTCTATGGAACCTAAGTCTATGAGCTTAGCCGAGCTCAAAGACTTAGAGGAATTCGCTGGAAAGAATTCAACTCGAACGATTAAAGTAAAAGCCTACTTATTGCACAAAAAAGAGAAAGAGACGCAAGCACAAATTTATCAAAAGAAGTTTTTTCATTAATAAAAGTCCGAAGGCTGAAGTACAAAATTGAGGATCGGCCGTACAACAAGTTTGGAGGCCGACCTCGCTTACAACAAGAGAAAAACAGAAAGAAAAGATAAAAAGAGAACAAGTCTTAGGAGGCTGCGGCTTCGTCGACACCAGGATCATCCACAATGATCACCTGAGGGTCCCCGGCAGGAACTGGCTCGGGACCTTCCGCGGCAGGCTCAAGTACAGCTTCGCCGGCGATCTCAGGCACTCCCCCAGCGACCTCCCCAGCATGAGTCACTCGAGCCGCTTGCTCGGTCTCGGCGACCTCTCCCTCGACCTCGGTCTCGGCGGCCTCTTCCTCGTCCTCAAGTGGCGAGGGTAGATCGAACTCGCTCTCCTCGCCGACCCCCGATCTTGGTCGGATCCCCGAAAGGTCGAGCTGGGGCAGAATCACGCCATCTGCCTCCGAAAATTTTCGAAGCTCCGGAGGAACCCGTCCACGGTCTCCTCCAGCATGTCGCGGAACTCTTCCGACTCCTTGAAGAGCTCCACGGCATTTTGGGCTTGCTCGAGTGCCCTCTTCTCTCGGGCCTCGAGTTGCTCGACCTTCAGGCGGAGAACTCCGCCCTCGTACTTGTAGCCGGCGGCTTCAACGCGGGCCTCAGCGAGTCGCGCCTCAGAGGCGCGCAATTTGGACCTCGCCAGAGTATGCACGGCCCTCTCCTCTTCCAGCTCGCTGACAATCGCTCGCCAACCGGCTTCGGTAGCCTCTGCCCGCGCGACGGCTTCTGCCCGCACGGCCTCCGATTCGGCAAGCCTCTTCTCGGCCGACTCCAGTTGTCTTTGGAATCGCCAAGACTCGTTCTGGCATCCCAAGGCGATGAATACCAGAGTGTCGATTTCATGGATATGCTGTAGGAAAAACAACGATAAGTAAAAGTGGAGGAAATACCGATGATTAAGGACAAAATGAGAAGGCAGTTTACCCGAACAGCGTTGCGGTACGTCTGATCGACAATTTTTCCGAGCTCGAGGGTTTCAAACTCGGCCCAATTGGCCGGGAGTATCGCGTGACGGAATACTGCGCGCGCGACATCGCTATCCCGGAGGGCCGAGCTGCCCTCGCGGATTGGGGACTCCGGATCGGCAGACCCCCTCCCGAAGCGTCCTCCAGCCCGCGATGAACTCGGCCCGGCCGAACTCGCGACGGCGGGCCGGGACGCACTCGGGACCCCGAGGTCTCTACTTGGCTCGGGCTCCGAGTGCCGCAAGCGGACAACTGTCCGACCTGCCCATTGAGAGACTAGGGCGGGGCAGGCTGGAGGTGCCGAGTCCGGTGCTCCCCCGGAACCCGAGCTCACGTGCTTGGTGGTTGGGGCCCTCTCCCGAGCGGAATCCGACGATCCGGCCCCAGACCCCTCACCTCGGCAGGGGCAGAAGTAGCAGCCGACCTGGCCCTCTTTCGGGGCTCGGGAAAAGCTCCGCGGGGCTCGGGAAAAGCTCCGCTGGCCTCGGCTGCCCTCCTCTTCAGCCGGGAGAAGAGCGATATATTGCTGATCGGCATGTGGAGAATATCTGAAACAAAGAAAAGAAGAAAAATTCTAAGTAAGAGAAAAAAGAAAGAAGCAAATAAGACAGAAAAAAAAGTAATACGACCGCTCTTACCCTCATGACGCGTCGAGCTCAAGCCGACGTTCACCAAGGCCTCCTCGCTTAGGAGGTCGGTCAGACTGATGTCTTTCTCGAGACCTCACAGAGCGTCGAGAACCCTCTGCTCGTCCGCCGTAAGCTCGAAGAACCTATTGAGGGTCTTCAGCCGGGGATGCCCCCACCTCGGGTCAAATCCCCACGATACCTCGGATGCAAGAAAGAAAAATTTTTCCTTCCACTCATGGATAGAGGAAGGGGCACCTCGGAAAAGTGACATACCGCCCCGAAAGGCGAAGTATAGCCACTCTCCATCCGCCGGGTTCGTCTTTAACAAAAAACACCGGCGGAAGACGCTCACCAAAGTCGGGATCCCATGCGCAAGGCAAAGGGACAAGAACCCGACAATGATCCTCCATGAGTTCGGAGCGAGCTGTGCTGGGACGAGTTAATACTCCACCAGCAAGTCGTTCATGAACTCATGGAGAGGGAATCGCAAGCCGGCCCAAAGTGTCTCAACATGCACTCCGATCCGGCCTGGAGGTGGTCGCGTCACCCGGTCCTCCGGCCCCGCAGGTTCGAAATAAAACCCGGGTCGAAAAAAAAATCGGAAACAGACCAGCCCTAGTTCCTTCTCCGACAGACTGGACCCAACCTCATTCGGACCAGAACCCATTTTGGAAAGAATGGGCAAGAGGAAAAAGACGAGGAAAAGCAAAAAAAGAAGAAAAGGAACCCCCTAGCTAACATGGGGAGATGACCTAGGGGGATCGCCGGAAATCACTCTGGAGCACCGCCGGAAAGACTCGGTTACAGTGAGGAAGAAGAATAGAGGCGGAGGAAGAAAGGGAAGCAGCTAAGCAAGACCTTTCTAGGGCCAGATTGAGGGGTTTATATAGATCCTCCCGATGGCCCAGATCGGCAAGGCTGGATCCCGCCTTCCGTCCGGATTGTACCACATGTCAGCCCCGAAAACCGAAACAGCACATTTATTCCGGATTGGTACCTCGAATACGGAATCGAGACAGTATCTCGTCGGATCTCGAAGCCCCATCATGAGCCCGCCTCACGAAGCGGTTCCGGAGGGCGAAAAGGCGTCGCCCCATCTCCTCTCATTAAAAGCGCCCCGAAGCGCGCGGAGCGCCGGAATAATTTAAGTCTCCCTGGCCCCCACCACTGCAATAAAGACAACTACTTCCCATGTCCGAGCTCGCAAGCGGCTCGAACTCGGAGGTCGGGGGTAGTGTTGGGGGAATATAAGTCGCCTCAAAGCATGTGAGCATATCACCGGCACGTGATCAGAAGCGCCCGACCTTGGAGGCGCTCGATCTCAAGGCGCCCGACCTTGGAGCTCCCAACCTGGCACCCGGCCAAGCGCTCGACCTCAGGGCTCTTGACTTGGTGACCGACCTCGACGATTCTCGACCTCGGAAGCCGACTTCACCATCCACCCGCCGCGGTCACATCCTTCTGCAGCTCGACCAGAGACCATGCCCTGCCACCGCCGCTAGCAATTAATGCGCATGGCTCCTGCAGACCTCCGGCTTACTCAACAATTAATGCGCATGGCTCCTGCAGACCTCCGGCTTACTCAATAATTAATGCACATGGCTCCTGCTATCTACGGATCTTAAGCCGTCCACGGCAAATCTGCTCGGTTGCGTCGGATCAACCGTGACAACTTCTTGGCTCCAGCCTAATCTCCTACGGTAAGGCATTAATTCACACGATCGTGCATTAATTCATACGATATACTCAATCATACGGTAACTTCGCCCTATCATATCACAGGTAATCTAGTACCCCTTTATAAAAAGGAAACACTTCCATTTTAGAGGGGGCTGGACGCTGAAACTCTAGACATACATTTCCTCTCCTTTGATACATTGGCCCCCTCTGACTTAGGCATCGGAGGGCCAGCGCCGAAAATCCCAACCACCGGCTTTTTGCAAGCCCCACGGAGGACGCCGCCCGTCGACTCTCGCCGGAGCTCCTCCTTCTCAGCCACTGGTCGCCCCCGAGTCCACTTTCCAGCAACATCATGTATGGGGGCTAATATCCGCCCAGTGCCGGTAAGTTAAGAAAGTTGGTGTCCTGATGACAAGAGAGCTGGTGACTGAAATCTTGGTGAACGATCCCCGTAACTATAATGACTCTAAGATAGTAAAATTTTTTGTCAGGTAAGTTCCGACTTGTATGGAAGGTGTAACAATCTAGGCACTTTCTCGAAGAAAGGCTCGATGAAATAGATATGTTCATGAAGATGCGGACTACTTACACCTGGATAGAAAAATCTTATGAAGCTTTACTATTTTTTGGGACTGGAGCTTAGGTGGAAAGCAAAGAAGGCCTCCTTCTTTTGCAAAAATAAAACTATGGATTTTTGTTTTCGAATTCCTTAAATTAAATTATAATTATTCTTTAATATCTCTGAACACCAATCTCCTGTCAAAGATATCAACGAGAACATATTGGTGAAGTCATTTGCCCCATTTTCTGTTCTATTCTCAGTTCTCACCAATTCACCATGTAATTCCTATTCTTGTCACTATGTATTTTGGAATGGAGATTTAGCATCAGCACCAATTTAACAAAGCACCTAACCATCCAAAACACTACTTACATGGGCCTTCTTACAAACATTAGATATGTAGCATGTAAGGGTCGGAATTCCACTACCCAATGCAGCAAAAGTTGAAATTTTTGGGCGCAAAAGGAGCTGCATTTACGGAAAAAGAGGGAAAGAGGGCAACGCACCTCGAGGGCATGGAGGAAGTGATCCCGCACGAGGGAGGCAAGGCCGTGACGGCAGAGGGTGACGACTAGGGGGGCGAGGTCGGGGCCGACGGAGAGGTCGCCACGGCCATCGACGAGGGCTTGGGTGCAGGCGCAGAAGCCGCTCCAGCTCTGGAGGATGTCGCCTATGGCTTCATCCCCCAAGGAGTCGAGAATCCCCAGGTCGCTCGACATCTATGAATGGGGCAGCGATGTAGAAGCGAAGGAAAGAAAAGGGCAGCGTCTCCGCGCGGGGTCGATTTTTAAGCGGATGTCTCTCCCGAGAAATTATTCCCTGGACCCGGTCTACTGCTTCCTCTGTAGAGCGGGCCTCTAGTGGCGCTCCATGTGGACAGGGCCTTCCACTCCTAATAAACCGGGGACGTGGCCTGTGCGGGTACAGAGCGGCCGGCGGCCTTCTGGAGGCAGCCGAAGGTGTACCCGGGGACGATGTCGGAGGCGAGGGAGAGGGAGTCCTGCGCGAATCCAGCGAGGAAGGAGGAGAAGCCGTAGGTGAGATTGAAGCCGCAGGCAGCGGTGCCGGCAGGGCAAGTGGGGTTGGGTACCAGCGAGCGGCAGAGCGCCGCTGGGGACGGAGCGGTAGGTGGTGGAGCGAGAGGTATCAAACGGCAGGGCGGCGGAGGAAGACGGGCAGCCGAAGAAACCGGAAAAGGGGAGCCAGGCGACGTTGCTGCTGGTGTCGACGGCGAGGAGGAGAGACTAGGGAGGGGAGCCAAGGCTGGCGCGGATGTCGTAGGTGGGGGTCTGGAGGAGCTGACTGTCGGAAGCGATGGGGACGAAGGAGCGGCGGGTGGTGGCGAGGGAGGCCAGGTAGAGGAGGGAGTCGTCGCGGGAGAGGAGGTCAAGGAGTGGAACTGTGGAAGGGGGAGTAGGGGTCGGAAATGTGGAAGACGCGGGAGACGCTCGGGTGGGCGGGGATGGCGGAGGCCTTGAGGTGGAAAATGACGGCCTCGGCGAGCGGAGAGGAGGAGAGGAGGCGGTTGCGGGCGGCGGAGGTGGAGAGGGTGGTGGCGGCACGGTAGGAAACGCGGCAATGGCCTCGGAGAGCGGGGAGAAGGAGAGGAGTCCGTTGCGGGCCTCGGAGGTGGAGGGGATGGTGGCTGCACGGTTGGAGAGCCGGCAGAGGCCGGCGGCGTGGACGGGGGTGAGGGGCAGGGAGGAGAGGAGGCCGCGCTGGGATCCCAGAAGAAAACCCGGTCTAGGGTTTCTTTGTGGAGGGTTTCTGTAGGCCAGGTCTGCAGCTGAGCTGGTAGACCGAGTCTACGGTAAAAAGATGGTAGGCTCTCATTATTTATATTATTATAATAATGTAATAACAAGAGCTTTTATTTTTTTGAAACAGCGAGGAGGTTAACCCTAAAAAAAAATTACAAATCATTACATAAAACCATCTACATCCAATATATAGCCAAATTTAGGTGAAATTGAAATATGATTATGGATATCACCATGTACAGCGTGTTTTACAATCCAATCTGCTGCTTGGTTTTCTTTATGGTAGATATGAATTGCATGAAACACAAATAATTTCGCTATTAATGAATGATATTTCTCGTCAATGAATTGTGGGTATATATGTAAGCATGGGGAGAGTTAATCCAGTTAATCAATGTTGCCGAGTCTCTTTTTTTTTCTTGATTCTTCCAAAGAAATCCTCCAGAGTATTGAGTCACAAAGAAGGTCACCTAGTCGGACGTACTATTCATCTTCCAATAAACATAGGAGGCTCGGAAGGAGCTACACCCTCTCGCTAGTCTCTGAATGTCGTAGAACGCTGACTGCCTGTCCATCTAACTGTGTTGGCTTCAAACCCACTCAATCACCGTGGCTAAGTCTTTTTCGAGGTAAATACAGACCGCACGTAGAGCATGCCTCGTATGAGAGATACTCTCATATGCATTTTTAAGCTCAACTCCAATGACAGAGGTGTCGAAGATCCGTCGGTCTCCGGCCACCACAAATCTAACATTGTTGTCCCTGATAACAAAGCCCACACCCTCGTTACCTCCTTCCTTAGCAGTGCTGCTGTCGAAATTCACCTTAGGAAAGCTAGGGGATGGGGACTCCCAAAAAACAAAAACAACTCTAGTTGCTGAGGCTTCTTTGATCCAAACTTGTTATGCTTGAAACTACACTAATGATGTGCCAATTCTAGCCTAAGCTACTACTAGTTTTGCGTATATAGGAATAATAAGTGCTTGTTCGTGTTATGATATAAACCTTCATACATGGATGCTCTCATGATTTATACTACTTTAAATATATTTGTATCTACATATGTATATAAGTAAGATTTTACATGAAAATACATATGTTAGTATATTACTTACACTGAATAATATCAAATTATAACATAATTAGATAATTATTCTATTATAACTTATATTAGAATTATAATTTAAAATCATATGTAATTATTATATTATATTATACTCATATTAGAATTATAATTTAGAATTAGTTGCTTCAAATAATTTTTTTTTTCAATCCTATTGAAGACATATTCAATCCCAAGTCACCTGACACATTTATCCAAGATTTTACTAAGTTGGTAAGGTAGCACCTTCCTTGAAGTGTAATTTCAATAATTAAAAATTATTCATTATGAAAAGTTTCATTTATCCTAAAATATACTTGTAAAATTTTAACTTATTAAAAATGCTCATAGAGTTTTAGTTTGATATGTCTAAAGCATATCATGAGACTCCAAAGTTTCAAAAGGTATGTCAATTTTCTATTCTTGATAATGACCTGCGTTTACACCTATAGGATTCCAATCAAGTGCAAGTATACTTATAAAGATATGAGGTAATATATATAAATATTAATTTTCAATAGACTTGTACTTTTAAAAAATTATGTGCAAAAGTTTTACTTTATCCCAGATTATACTCTTAAAGTTTTGAATTATCCTGTAAAGTTTTTCAGTAGTCTTATTAATTTCCCACCTTCGAAGATGGCCTACATTTACATTTATAAAATTTCAATTTTGTAGAAAATACGCTTATAAAGATATTGAGGTTGAGAAATGCTTCTAAATTCTGGCAAATATACGTGTGCTTCCTTTTCTTTTCAACCTCATGAGCCAACTAAACATAACTTATAAAATGTTTATTACTAAATGGGTATTTTATTGTTGTTTATATATTAAAAATTATAATTTTATGGGTTAGTATTTCACTGTCCGGCATCTTATGAAAATATAAAAAGATTTTGATAACTCACACTAGATAAGATTTTAGTAGCATTTTTAAATCATACGTGGAGAAAGTAAACATACAATGTCTCCTAGAATAATAACTAAACTCACTCTCTTCCAAGCATTCTTTTAGATCAATTTGCTTCTTTTTATCCTTTCTCGTATCCTTTTCTACCGGATGTTTCATCTTTTGCAAGAGAGTAGACCAAAGTATTTGTACACCACCTTTCGAAAGTGTCGCTTTGTCCACATTGAAAGTAGGGAGGAACCTTTACTGAATTTATCATAGAACTACTAAATTTATCGTAGAACTACATAATAACTCCTTGACTAACTTTTCTCAATGTTTTACTTTGTCATAAAATCTTATATATTAACTTTTAAAATTTAACTTTTAGTCAAGTTTCGACGCAAATGAGTGCATGGAAAGAAAAAGGATTTTAATTTAGTTTTAATTTAGATCTTGGTTTTATATTTATAACTCTTAAACCCCACAAGATAATACCATAAGTTGGTGAATCTAGTTATTTTGACAGCACATACTTTTATCAATGAAATTTATTTTTTTAACATTTTTTACAATTTTCTATTATTATAATTTTCTTGAACGTTTCAAATTTAAAAGATGAAGGTCTCAATGTGCAGAAAAAGCTTCGAGAACAAAAGAAGATATATATTAACAATTTTTTTGAATCTAGGAACCTGAAAGGAGAAATTTTCCATTTTGCAACATAAATGTTTTAAAACTTGCAATATATAATAGAAATTTATCCAGCCACATAGGATATTGATCAGATGGGTGCTTGATCACTCGTCCAGATAATACAAATGGTATTTTTACCATTAACTAGTTAAACATACACATGTCAGTGCCCACATAATAAATATTGCTTACAAAAATCTTAGAGAACGAACTATATTAAAATAGTTAGAATCCAATTCTTCTGACAAAAAATTATCCAAGGTTTTTATCATTCATTTGGCAATTTGATTCGACCAACCTATGAAACTGGTTTTAGCTAAAGTTTTTGCTGGTATTTGTGATAATTGTGAGTACATTTAGTAACCCAAGATCAAAAAACAAAAATAATATATGGATTTATGCATTTTCTTTTTAGTACAATGGTTGCTCACAACAATCTAGAGTATAATCAACGGAATCAAGAAGAACAAAATGGCTCAAAGGTGGGGGGCAGTGTTAGACCATGTCCACAGGATCTTGACCGAGTTTGCTGTCCTGTTCGTCTCTCGGTATACATAGATAACCCGAAAGGAGTCGCAATCTTTCACCAGCCTCTGGATATATCTGAGCAAAGGGTGACCATCGCTCTACATTCCGGATGCACTTAATCCCCATGGTTGAGTCACCTTTCGGAATTTTTAAAAGTCGAATCTAAAAATCATATGCATGCATCTAGATATATAAGTAGGGTCGAACCCATAACCTCTTGGTTTGTTACCTTCTACTCAACTAGTACAACATCTTTAGCTTTTTTTTTTTTTTTTTTCTTGAGAGATCATATTGACCAATGCTTCATTTGTTTGGTTATATTTTTGTTTCTAAAGACGATAGAGGTGAAGAAATAAAATGGAAGAATTTTAAAAAGGTGGGTTTTGTTGCTGGAAACGGGACCCGGGGGCGATCACTCGGCGGAGGAGGAGGAGCTCCGGTGAGGGTGAGCGAGCGGCGG
>JAOXJJ010000002.1:4732721-4757769 GCA_025769935.1 Phoenix roebelenii | reverse complement strand
GCTTGCTGCTCGGACGCTCCCTGCTCGGAGGGGCATTCGGCGGGGCTCCGTGGCCCTCTAACTTTTCCCCCAACAGGTTTCATTAGAAACCAAGATGCCACTAAAAATAAAGTTTTGTAGTTTTTTTTTTTAATTTCGTTGTTCATAAATTCTGGAATCTTCCAGGAACCTAGCTAAGTCCAGGTGTCCGAATCGGATCTGGGTTGGGTCAGAATCCATCAACGTTTTCGACAGGCTAAGATATCGTTTTTATCCCTGTGGATGGCCGAAACAGAGATAATTCTGTAACGGTTCGTTTCGGTGGAGATCGTAAGCGAGGGAAAGTCCAACAAAACAACCGATCGATATCGCTTGAGATCTCGATTTTCGTATCACCACCGAAATGTCAAGATATCTCCAGTAGAAAAACAAAAACAAGATATCGGCCGATTCATGAAAGCGGCACGAAATCCTCTTTTCTGCCTCGGCTTCCTCTCTCTCCCTCTCGCTCTCCATCTCCATCTCCCGGCCCCGGCCGTTCCTCCGCGGCGACCACCTCTTCACCATCCGCAGCCACCTGTTCCTCCTCCAGCCACAATATCTTCACCGTCATTCGCCACCTCCGGCGGCCACCCGTTGATTGGGTTGTCAACTTGTTCCGGCGGAACGCTCCGGTACGAACTAATTAACCTATCTCTATTCCGGGGACCCAAGGTCGGGTCTTTTACTACGGGGGAATCGGGAAAGCAGCCAGCTTTGGCCATGGAGGAGGAGAAGGGCGGTAGTGGCAGCAGGGGAAGAAGAGAGCTGGAAAACCTACTCCTTCGAAAGGTTGGGGATGTCTCCTCTGCGATCGATGCTGCGAGGCACGTCGACGAAGTGATTTGCGCCCTCCATTCGCTTGCCGTCCTCCTTTTCCCCGTCGATTCCTCCCGCGTATCCGGTTCGATTGCAAACCATTCCCTTCCTTTTCTATGTGTTCTTTGCCTTCTTATTCTTCTCTTTTTGTTGTTTAAATTCTTAACTATAGTAACAGTCATTTGTTTATTTCTTCTTTCTTGCGGTTCAATCTAGTCTCAATTCATTCATTCAATTACAAAAAATGAAATAGTTTATAATTTTGGTACGGCAAAGTAAAACGGCTGTCATATAAAATTTCGGGAAACAACTTTTTTTTCCACATAAAGAAAACGGATGACTATGTTTTTGCTTCTCTCATTTATCTTGTTGTTTATATTTGCAGGTGTCATGGATCCACGTTACAGAAGCCAGGTATTATTTAAACTTATTAATGTTTTTTTTAAAGACTTTCATAGAAAGAAACTACAAGCTGCGTACTGGATTTATGGATGCAACTACTAGAAGCTTGGTCTGGGAAAAGCGGGAAAAAAGAAGAAAGAGATGGGATTTACTTTGAGGGGAATGGCCGCCAAGAATTTTTTCCGGCAGTTTCTTGCATATTCCCGATATACAAGAATCTCCATTGCGAGAAAACCCCACAGCCTAGTGCAATTTTTTATTGAATTTGCATAAAATCCGCCAAATGTTGCACCTAACAAGCCCTCCTCTAAATAAATAATCTTTTAAATTCATAAAAAATGCAAAGTGTTAGGTTCTTCTTCTCAGACCATTCATTGTATATATTTAGAGTGTTGGTCTCTAGGGCAGAGAAGATTATGAAAACAAGGGTGTTCACTTTAAAGGGAGTTACCTCCTGGAGTCTTCCTTCAATATCTTGCTTAACACCCACATTCAAGGTTCTCCATCTTAGATATCCCATACCCCAAAACAAATCTTTTTCAAATTCAAAAATAACAAATTATATGTACAACATTCCAAATGTTCTAAAGGTACTCCATGTAGTTGCATATAAGCATGCTGTCAGTTGGCTTCCTTGCATATGGCTAAATGGACCCAATAAGCACCCGACCATACAACAATCATATAGGCATGGTCTATCGTATCGCCTGGTGCGAGGTGTACCAAATTACTTCGGAAGAAAAACGGTATGAAACTCAACTTTGAGTCGGCACAAACTTATACCGATATGTACCGAGGCGTACCAAGGTATGTACCGGCCTAACCAATTTGAGAAAAATAGTTAGAAAGCTATTTCGATACATGATATGTGCCGTACTATACCAAATTGGTAAGGTACCGATATGATACCCGGTACTAAGATTGCGGACCTTGCATGTAGGTGTCGAGACATACATAGTCCATATATGTAGCTTAAATAAAGATATCTGGCCTCCTCTGGCTTTGCCTTCTCTTCTTCTTTGCTTATTTTCTTATTCTTCTCTCAATCAGCCCACCTCTTCCTTCTTCCCCTCTTCCTGCACCTCGCCTCCTCCTCTTCTGCCTTCTATCATTCGCACTCTACCTGCTACCTCATCCTGCCACTTGTTTTCTTCTTCCACCTAGGTGCTTGCTTTGGTGCTTGCATATTGCCTTAGGCACTATGTGGTGCCCCAGTCACCTACATATGGCCGCTTTTTAGAACCTTCCTTGCAAGTTTGTAGAAATTCACTAAATGTAATGCCAAGGAAACTATATTTTTTAAATCATGAAAAAAAATATAAGATCTCAATTTCAAGAAATGCACCAAACTTTGCATGTAAGGTTTAAGACACTTGACAAGAAAATTTTGTCTGTATCCTAACTTAATTTAGCATTCCTCATCCCTTTTTTGCTTAGTCACTCAATATGAGAGACAAATGTCCATGCATAGAAGTATTCTCATAAAATCCTGAAAATTGAAATATCTAGGTAACATATCTCCCCTATGATCTACATGCTTCGAAGATTGAGGTTCACAAAATAGCTTCTGGATTGAGTGCAAAGTCTCCAATGGTGAATCCTATAAGCATATAGGCGTCCTAAACAAACATTTTGATTTTTGACTACTACTCATGTTAATTGACTATCCAATGGTCCATTATGGCTTTGGTAGGGGTATTGTAATACTAATTTCTACCATTGAAGGAAGGGCTATTATCGTCATTACAAGATTCCTACACTTTTCTTTTCCTAATTGCTGAACATAGAAAACTAGCTGTGTTTCAGACTTTGTTGGTGGTTCTTGTCAGTATGCTGCATTTTTAGGAATGTATAACCTTAGTGCATTCTTTAGAGGTCATTTGAAAACTGTCCTTTCATTGTTATTTGTAGCCTACAAATGCATTGGATTGGATTAGGTCCAGTGCAACCAAGGCTTGAAGTAATTGAAGTTTGGGCTTAGAGTTGGAAACAGGTCCAGATCATCTGTAAATTGGGCCAAGTCCACTAGAGAAAAGGATCACCATGTAAATTGAAGCAAGGCGGTTCCAAGGTTATGTGGTTAGGTTAGGATTGGATAACATCCGTACTCTAGTCATTCACCTAAGGGAAGAAAAGGGATCGAGGAGGATGAGGAGGTAGACTAAGAAAAGGAAAGGGCATAGGAGGAAGAAGAGGGGTATATTGAAGAGAGGAGGAAGTAAGAGGGAAAGGGATGACTATCAAAGAGAAAGAAGAGCAAAGGAGGAGGAGGAGGGAGGAGTGGTGTCAAAGAGAAGAGAGTGAAAATATGTGAACAGGATGGGAGGAGGAAGAAGGGCAAAAGGAAGAGGAGGGGAAGGAGGAAAGTGGGTAAAGGTGGGGAAAAAAAAGAGATTAGGTGGGTGGAGGTGGATCTGTATTTCCATTTACAACTTTTCAAAATCAAGCTGGTTTGGATTGAGTTCATTTACGCTAGAGGCATATAGAAATTGTATCATCGCAAGCCTAGTTGAGCTAGAAAAATATGACTACGACCTAATGAAATGGATGATTTGCGAACCAGCCACAGTCATCCTTTTAGACCTCTTGTTATTTTTAAAAGCTAATTTTTTGGTGGTTGTTTTGTTAGATATTGAGGTCTCTTGCCTCCCTCTTACCCACCTACAAAAAAAGATAGGAGAAAGACTTTGACTTAAACTCTCTATCTCTTAAAAATTATTATGACAATGTAGGAGGGCCATTTTTTGATTGATTAGTTCTATACGTTTCTTTTTGATGGACCTATGGTTTTATTACTGAGAATTCATAACACTTAAAGCTACAGATCATGGTCAGTGAAAGCGTTTGTAGGTCAAGAGGTGATTCTTTCCATTAGCTTAACAAATGAGAGTAAGCTTGCTAACATTTGGCTGAGAGAAAATTTAGACTATTCTAGGCACTCTAGCAATGGGAAAGTTTTTCAACTCAAACATTAACAAAGCTTGTCACTTGGTATAAATAATGTGTAATTAAGGTTCTTTATGAGGAAATTGGTTACAAGGAAGTTGACTTCCTCCATAACGAGGTTTTATTAATTCATGACTTTTTATTAGGTCCTTGATGTTAAGCGTCCAACTAAAGCTGAAAGCAATGACTGGAGACGTGCTTTCTATCATGGATCTGCATTTCCGACAATGTCTAGAATATTAATTTATGGTAAGTTACACATTTATTTGCAACCTTCTTCATTTAGTTAGATGTTATGGATGTAAACGAGGTTTTTTATTCTAAAAATTTAGTCATATCTGTTCTATGTGCTTCAAACTGAATATAGCAACGAGTCTATCTGAGATATTATTAGTTTTGTTATATAAATTTTTTGAAGTTCCATTTTCAAATGCCATAAATGTCTCTCTATGGATTTGTTTGTTTGGATATCATTCTTTATATTTGTTTATAACCCTGTATTAGTTCAGGATGTTTGCATTCTTCATGGTTTTAATATATAATCATAATATCATTATGCTACACTAAATATTTTATCAATGTAAAATTTAAGTAATAACTAGAACATAATGATGTCTTGATTCTTTTGGTTTGACAAAGTTCAACCGATCGTGATATATGTTACTGCTTAATAATTCATTTTGTTTGATATCATTTTATATTTGTTTATAACCTTGTATTAGTTCGAAGATGTTTGCACTCTTCATGTTTTTAGTATATAATCATAGTATCACTATTCTATACTAAATATTTTATCAATGTAAAATTTAAGTTATAACTATAGCATAATCAGTCTTGATTCTTTACAATTGACAAAGTACAACCAAGTGTGGTATATGTTACTGCTTAATAGTACATATGGGCACCAAAAGTTATATAATACTTTATGGAGATACTATAAAAATGATAATAAGATAGATCTGTGAACTGTTTTAGATTCCTCTTTGAATTGAATTACTTTTTGACTTGTATACGCAACTTAAGAATCCTTAAATAAGCATCCTGGATGGATGTTACTCATAAAAAGACATAAAAAACTGTCTAATACTGATAGAAACAAAGTTACACTACTCTAAAAGGCTCCGGCTATGAGATGTTAGTTTAGGTTGAAAACATGGGAATAACATGAAACATGTACTCAATATCAATGTCAATTACCCAAAAGAAAACATAGCGATAGCATGTATAGTGATGATGCTGCATCTTGCTGCTGTACGACCTATACCACTTTTCACATTGTCTTAAGAAGTTCATCCATTTCTTTGTTTTTGATATTGTAAATGACAACATATCGATTAATATGAGCTACAACTTATAGGATGTGCAACTTTTGGATGTGCTATTGGCATGTTCTAAATGTCGCGATCTCTGATTGTGGCGCACTTGGAGATATGTTGGGTATCAATTAATGGGTAGGATGAACCATAGATGGAATAAGAGTCTGAATGCCGAGAAATGAAAATTATATTTCCATGTTGACGATGATGAAGCAGCTGTGCTTCATGTCATCGGTCATGTCCAACCATTGGTTGCTCCCATGACGACAGGCTGGTTTTTATTGCCAGCAATAGCTGGTCGGGCTTTACCTTTTGAATGGGTATATGGTCAATTCATGAGAAGAATTGGTCAATATTGCTGGTAGTTTACTGAAATGGAGAGTCAAGTAGTGAGCTTGCTTGGCTCAATGCAATGCAGGCTATGCAAATAATACTGCTTTTTTCTTCAGTGAAGCACCAAATGAACTTAAAGAAAAGGAAAAATAGGGAGGTTTAAAATAAGGGTTCTTTGCGTACATATCCTTCTAAATATTGAAATTTGCATGAATATCCTTCCAAAATTGATATTTGCATGTAAATCCTTATAAAATACTTGTTTTGTGTGTATACCCCCATTTTTCTTTTTTCTTGTATATATGCCCATCCCATCTAACGCCGCTAAGAAATTAGTAGTTTAAAATTAAAAATGACTGAAATGCCCTTAATAGGTTGATATACAAAAAGAAATATTTGATAAGGGTATATATGCAAATAATACTTTGTGAGGATATTCATACAATTTTACATATTTATGAGAGTTTACATGCAAAAAATCTAATTTTATTTTTTCTATTTCAACCTGCTTTAGTTTCCAGTGAGATATGTTAACCCGTTACCCACTTTAGAAATAAAAAGATATTTTCATAATTTTAATTAAAATTTAATTTAAATAAATATAATTTTGGCTAATTACATTAGTTGAATCGTTATATCAAAAGTATTCATACAAAAATAATGTTTTGTGAGGGCAGACAAGTAAATATCAATTTGGAGGGTATTCATGCAAATTTTAATATTTAGAAGGATATTTATGCAAAAATCTAAGAATTTTTTTGCATGTATACCCTCATAATATATAAAATTGTATGAATACTCTCCAAAATTGCTATTTTCATGTATACCCTTATAAAACTTTTCTTTTTACATGTTTACCCATTAATGATATTTTCGTCATTTTAATTTTAAACCGCTAACTTCTTAACGGCATTAGATGGCATGGGTATGCATACAAAACAAGTATTTGATGAGGGTATACATGCAAATATCAATTTTAGAAGGGTATTCATGCAAATTCCAATATTAGGAGGGTATGTACGCAAAAAACCCTTAAAATAAAAAGTGAAATTGGTTTTTAACTTTCTTTTGAAAGATGTATGCATGCTTTTTCATATTCCCTTTGGAAAGGAAAATGCATTTATTCCATATGAAGACTGATTTTTGTTAGAACACCTAACGAGATTTACTGAAAGCAATTTCTTGATTCACTCGGTAGAGAATCCATAGATGCTGGACCTATGCATGTTAGTTTCTTAGTAATTTGCAAGCACCTCAAATGTATGTTATTCAACCTTTTTTTTATATATTTTGGTTTTTTCCCTACATCTAAAACTTTTAATATCTTAGATCTCAAGTAGTATAATTAGTTGGTTTGTAATTTTTACCTGTTGTGCACCAAAAATTACCAGCACAATAATTGATATCAATATTAAAACCGTTGCGCCACCTCTAGCAATCTTAAAGTTAAAATGACCTGAGGTGTTTTCTCATATCTTCATTTTCTTATTAAGGTTCTGTATCTGTGATCCTTGTTATGAATGCCATTGCAGGAGTTGCGTTCTTCTGTTCCATAAGGGAAACAATGAGTGCTTTCTATACTATGTTTGCCTAGAGTTGTGGTCGATGTCCAACTTCTCTGCAGATATCCTAAAACCACACTGCAACTATGAAGCACCAGCCCATCTATGACTGTATCATCTTCATTGTTGTTGTTTCTGTCATCACCATCAAGAATATAACCGGATACAGACAATTTAAATGTGACAAATGCTGTTCTTCCTGGAGGCAAGTCATTAGCAAAATACTGAGTATCCACTGAACCCGTAAACTTGTTGTTATTTTTGGAACTACCCTTATGTGTCAAAATTGTAGCCCTAGAGCCAATGTCAAATTATAATGCCTCGAACACCTCATCTGTAACAAAATTCACTGTCATCATCATGGTCTACACTGCTACCCCTTTTTTCCTTTAGTATCGACTTGTGACACTAGAGCTTGTGCTTTGTTCTCCTTTATGAGCTAGTCTGGATCCTAGATGCCTACCTCAAGTGCAACGAAGTCGTATGGCTAGGGTTGATGACTTGCGTTATGAACGTGATTATCTTGATTATGCTTTCTTCACTCAATTCTTCTTATGTTACATAATGACATTTCGACTACGCCTATGATTTCATCAATGTTAATTATGGTGCTTGAACCACTGCCCATTTAAATTATCTCTCCTGTCAAATTTATGTAAAGAATTTCAAGACCTTTAAGGATTTAACAGTTTATTGGGCCTCATTTTCGTGCTCCTTGGACTTGGAGAATAAGCTTGTTGCAGGAAGTCCACATATTTAACTCTGCTTTTGATGCTTAATCAATATTTCATCCATAGTTCAAATAAGCTTCATCAACTAACAGTCTCTCTAGCTCCATATCTCTTCTCCTAAAGATCTTTTGTTGTTTATCATCATGTTTGCATGACAATGTGTTGTTCAGACTTTGTGCACCAACTGTGGGTTTAATTGTTTGTTAATGCATTTTACCTCAGTATTAACTGACTTGTGTTAAAACATTAACTTGCTTGAGGAATTGATGGTGTCGTTTTGCTGTTTGATTAATTTTGCCTGATGAAATCAGTGTTTAGATAAGTTTAATTGGTTAGCTTAGTGATAGTGATGGTTTCTTTCTGCTGAAGTTTTTGAAAATTATTGAAAACTTGTGAAATTCTTTTTACTTTTTTTAGCTTTTTTACTTAGCTTAATTTATTTTTACTCGATTAGGTCAATATCTTGGGGAAAAACTCATGATTCTTGACTTAATCCTTATTGGTAAGATAGTCATTTGATTCAAACAACTTGATTTAAATCCAGCATCAGTCTATGCGGTGGCATCCACTATTTGAGATTTGTTATTACCTGAGTAATTGAAGTTAGTTATTCTTTTGAACTATACAAAGCGCATGCACGCTGTGGAGCTTAGGCTTGATTTTAATATTTCTGGAAGTATTCCTGTGATACCTGTATAGAAATTTTAGCAAGTATATGCTGGGGCAGTTAGGTGCTATAAGTTATTTAGCAAATAACTGTACTGTTGACAACATAATTTTTTTAACCATCCAATGACCCAGCATCACATTGAAATGTGCAGATGTTGCATTAAATTGGCTTGCGTTGTTTCCTATATCAGCAAGGAAACAAGTTTATGATTCATTTTTTGTTGAAGGACCTCCAACTGAAATAGTTCAAGCCCTGGTTCCTGCTCTAAAGCAAAGTGGAACCAATAGAGATGCTGATCTTAATACTATCTGCTCAAATATCGAAAGGTATTCTGCTTTGTATTGAACTTTTATTTGGTGAACCTTATCATTTAGAGATACTCTCTGTACTACTAGTTGTGTTCACTATATCATGGAAGCGCGGTCGCTTTTCATCTTTTGACGACAACTTGTTAGCATGCCTATTCGATTTGCAAACCTGTCAAGCTTGACTGCATGCAGCATGGTTTAAGTTTGGAAAAGTAATCATGATGGCTGGTCATAATTGATTTCATGGAACATGAGGGCACATGATAATGAGATGTATGGAACAAATTTATCTTTCTTTTTCTTAATATGTTATTTATTGGTTGTCAAGAGAAAAAATGTTTTATTTTATTCTTTTTTTGCTGGTTTGTGATTCTTTTTTATTTTTTTATTTCTTTTATTTTCTTTCTTCACCTGTTTTATTATTCTTTTACTGGACCTCTTTTTGACCTGTTGACCCAGATTCCAAAGTCTTTTGAGTGGGCTTTCTCTCTTTATGTGAGCGGGAGAACTAGATAAGAAGTTGGGTAATGGCTATTGTTAAGTTTAGTGGGAAAAACCCACATTTCTTTGTGTGCATTCCCATTAGAAAATCCAAATTCAATAATTGCTATATTTTTAGGGAGTTTATAATTTCATAGTGATTTTGATTTTAGAGTTATGTTGTTGATGTTAATAATTTTCCTAGATAAAAAGGATTTACCATATGAAAAATATATCAGAATTGCTTGACTTTTTTGAGTTATTCTGCGCCAAGAATTAAATTCAGCTTGTTAATGATGTTATCCGTGAGATCTGATAAAGAAACTGAGTTCATTTACTTCCTTTTTTTTCCCACAAACTCCATATTGCTTCTACCAATTGGAGAATGGAGTAATTGAGAGAAGCATTATCATCTAATGGAGGTTGCCAAGACTCATTCTTCAAATAACTAGAGTTAAACACATAGCAATGTACAGGGGATTATGGATGGTTATGATCCAAGCAGAGCCTCACAAGTCACAACCATGTTATGACATACTGGAAAAATAGAAATGCCGGGACCAGGTGGAATCATGCTCCCTTAGAAACAATGAGAGGCATGAAGTCTTGATTCTTTGAAAGGGTTCTTAGGTGATAAATAAAATGGAGTTGCATTCGGGGTTGCTGTCACATCCTTGAGCATGTCATTACAAATCGAGATGTTACTGTGAAGCGATTGTTCTTCCTTGTTATCTAGTGACTTTGTTATACTTTATATACTATATAGTATACTTAAGGGGGTGTTACATTGCATGATGTTGGTACCGTTAAATTCAGTTCTTTTGGTTTTTAGCTGCATTTGTTTTGTTTGTGAAGTGGACCAAGGGAAGAAAAATTGGATTCTCATTTTATAATGGGTATATTCGTGGGTTATTGGATTCTTATTTTATCATTCTATACTTCTTGGGGCCTTCACATACTAGAATGGTTCGTGTTGTAGTCTTTAATATTGTGAAAGATTCATGACTGCTGATGTAACCTTTCTTCTAGTTTGTTCCCTTCCAAGGATTAAAGTTCCATATCCGGTGCTTTTGCCGGTCACAGGTTGGCATGGTATTTATGGTTCTTTGTCGAGTTGCACAGGTCACATGCCCAACCACATGGCAAACAAAATGGGTTGGTGCTAGCATGCTCTTATCCATATCCGTGTATAGAAAACACATGGTGCATACCCCTATACTATACCCTTGTGTTGCCAGCATGGTATGTGCTGGACAACATGGAATGGCATGCAAGATACTACATGTTCTCTCTTTTTTTTTTAATCTGGGTGAATAGAATGCAAATCTTTATTGGGAACAAATTAGTCTTGCTTTCGTTCCTAATTGATGGCCTGTTCTCGACAAGTCAGTCATCTTATTCGTACCTTTATTCATACCTTTAATTATTGCATCAACTGAAGGACGAATTAGTGTGCATTATGCAAGAATATGTGAAGCAATCTCTTCCTTGGTATTTACTACAGTCAACTCCAGAATTTGGCAATCTTGAAATCAGGAATGTGGAGAGTTTTTGACTTGTGGAAAATATATTAATAGATATTCCTTTTAGTGAAAAAGTGAGTAGAATATACATACATTATATATATGTATATAATGTTTGTATATTTATATCAGTATATGTATATATATGCATGTATATATTCGTTACATATATATTAAATATATGAAAGAAGAGGGAGACAAGATGAAAGAAAGAGCATAAAAGGAAATAAAGGGTGATGGCAAATTGGTAATATGGTCAAACAAGTTGGTCATATGCCCCTTGCCTATATTGCAGCATAGGTTTTACATGTTTAGTTGATGGTCATCCAAAACACCATGTTCAAGTGTTTTAAAATGTGATCCATGAGGCTGCATATGTTGTGGCGGTCTCTTGGCCTTATTGTATCACTTATATGCAATTAGTATATGTGGTCATACTATATATGAACAGAAAATTCAGACCACTTGGTGCTATGCAGTTGTAAATGTGGCTCAATTAGCATTGTTTAGCTGCATATGTGGCCCACAGCTTTCTGGGGCCAAATATTGTGGGGCACTTATGTGGGCCTGTGCAGATGGATCATGTAAAAATTGATGGTGAGGTTGGATGTTAGTTTCAATTATGTTACAACTATTGCTGTTAGTATTAAGTACTAAATAACCATAAATTATTAGTTGTTATTAGTATCAAGGATTCAAGTCCTGGCAGGACGTCCCATAGGACACCAGGATGGGGTACCATCCCATGTGTCGGGATGATAGACAAGACCATCTTGCTATCGTCCTGGCATCATGATTGGCACGTCTTGGGACATCCCCTATTCTTAATGTCAGGACGGGGCAGAATCGCGGCACGTCCTATTCCATGAAAAAATTGGAACAACCCCATCCTACGAGATTTAATACCTTAATTAATATTCATATTATTAGTCCAAAAAATATTACCATCACCCTCCTTCAACAGGATGAGCCCTAAACCAGGTTTTGTGCACCATAAATTGGTGCTAACTTAAACCTGACTCAAACCCGATCCCGGTTGTAACTTGAGCTCCCTTCAACACCTCCTCTCCTGATTCTCTCCTTCCTCTCCATTGCCTCTTGCATCCTATCGTCACGATGGTACCACCTCTAGACCCTTGGCCCCCTCTGAGCCTCAACAAGAAGATTCCCCGCATCGAGAGCCCTCCAAGCATTCTCTCCTTGACTCCACCACCTAGTTTACCTGTCCAATCTCCCAAATCCTCTATAGCCTTGTCTGTAGCTTCCACCTCCAATACCATTATTCCAACCTCCTGCTATCGACAACTGGATTGAAACCAAAAGAAAAAAAAGAAAGTTGAGGATTTGAGAGTATGAAAGGCTGGTGAAACCAAAATTAAAGAAAAAAAAACCAGAAAAAGTACCATGATGGTACTGGTATGTACTATTGTCTCGAGAGTTGGTGCGAGATGGTATGGTACAGAGAAAATTGGCTCCACCCACAGTATCGGTATTTGAATCCTTGTGTGTATGTATGTACGTGCATATGTAGCACATGTTTATGTATGCAAAGCTGAGTGTACTTCTTTTTATGTGGCTTCTTATGCATTTTTCTTTTGTTAAGGTTGTGCTCCTGCTCATATTGTTTTGCTTCATATAGGACACTGTTTTTCAGTAAGAATCCAAGGCTTGTAAATCGTGCCTTGGAAATATGCAGTTTCTCATATCATACCTAGCCTTCTTCCTTCTTGTCTTGATTCTTTACATGCCTACTAGAACATTGGATGATTACTTCCTGCTTTTGCAACCCTGAATGCTTAATGAATAAGACAGTTCACCTGGCCTACTGCTCTTGAAGGTTTCATTGGCAGGCATCTCTTCTTGTCCAATGTGCATTAGTGAGGTAGTTGATGTGAATTTATTGGTAGCCAGTAAACATTCTCAAACTTTGATTCCATATAGATTGGACAAGCCTTGCTTCTTGTCTAATAACTTGTAATCATTGAACACTTTACCACATTTTTTTCCATCTACATTTTGCTGTATGAGATTTCATGAACTCTTTAGTCTTTACCCATTGCAACAGGTTATTGGTACTATGCTTGCTTGAGAATCAAGGAGTGCGTCGTGTAGTCAGAGAGTTCGGACTCCCATATTCAAGTGATGAATATGGTGATGAAATGCTTAAGCCAGACGTGTCAATGTTCATATCTAGGGTGGCACAACTACTTGCATCAGTTCCTGACAAAGCAAGATTGGAGGCTTTACCTGCACTTTCGTCACAGTATCCTCCATGGTTCCTGTTTGAAAAATACATTTCATATATAGATATATATAATATACATATAAAATAATTTCAGATGGGACCTAGATGCTATTTGACTGCTACAGGTTGTTCTGACCTCATCAATAATGTACAACATTTTTATAACTCAAAAATACTGGGTAACTTATATTGATTTTAAAACTATATACACATGTTGGTTTGTGTTTCTGTTGTTTTGTTTGGTTACTATTTTGACCTTTGAGGGAAATCTCTTATCATTGAACCAAGCTATTCATATAAAATATGCTACAATTTGCTTAATATAATATTTGAAAATGAAAGCTTTATACTAAATGTAGAACTAAATCCTAGCAAACTGATGCACCGGAAGAGTTTGAAGATCATCTGTGGTTGGAAAATATTAAACTGCAAGCATTAACCTCTCAACTAGAGTTCTTCGCATACATGCATGTCAGTATGTATATAAGAATTTATGGATCCCAAAAGGGAAAAAGAAGATCTAAGGTTCGTGTCCCCTGTCTTTGACTTCCCTGGAATAAATAAAGATCCCTCTGTAACTTAGATTATTGGTGAATTTGTGGGATTTAGTTAATTTCCTAAAATTAATTATAAAATTGATCATGTAATCACGTGCAGTTTAATATAACTGACTTGATTACTGATTGGTCGGATGTGGTTTGAGAATCCTTCTTTTTGTTAATTTGTCATTACCTCTTAATAATCTGTCTTTACCTCTTAATTTTCTGCGAATAATACCCTTTTGATGTAAATTTGATGAACACTCATGATTGCAATTTGCACTGTACAAAATATTATGATAATGGATTTAAAACTTTCTAGATTATTTTCGGTTTAGTTGAGTTTCTCTCTTTGCCTTTATCGAAATCTGTCTTTTCTGTTGTAAAAGAAAGGTGTGTTTCACTCTACTCATCTTTTAAATTATTTTGTGGTTAGTTATTTTTTATTTTGTGTTTAACCTTGACTAGATTACTAAGCTTATTCTTCCAACAAATTACCAAACAACTTCTGGTTGGAGCAGAAGAAAGAGCTATGGAACTATTTAATAAGAAAGATGCCTCAAATAGAAATGTTCTGGATGGATCATTCTTATTTGTCGGGGAAACATTTTCACGGATTTGTAGACGTGGTTCTACAGGTAATTGGAATTTTGTACTGCTCTTAATAAAAAAGAAATGCACATGCCTTCGTCTTGTACTTATATATCATTTATTGAATTGGCAGAATGAAATTATTGAGCTATTAGAGTGTCCACCAGGTTCGCACAACTGAGCAGGCATAGATGACAGCTAGTGCGGTGGCAAACCATGTTTTATGCTCTACATAGAATATAAACTATCGATATTGACATGAAATCCTCTGTGAGCACTTCACTTATATGCCAACAAAACTGGAAAGCCAAACGCCAAAAGAGTTAATTTTCTTTCAGGATTTAGTTGTTGGATCTCTCTTGTCTAGTTGAGAGGCCAAACCATAGCTTTTAAGGAAGTAATCCTTATGAGTAAATACCTCTGTGTTTGTGTCTTTCTTGTCATGCAGTCATTTCCTTGTCATAGAAAGAACTTCCTTCTCTGTTTCTAGAATTGTTCCCTTACAATGCTGACATGCATTTTTGTATGGTTCTTTAAATATTATTAGGCAAAAGATAGTTATTAGCATGTGCATTTAAGGTTTGAGCTTCCCTAACGCATTTGCTGCTTTTGTTTCCTTTGACAATGATGGATGTCATCATCCATCATGCATGAAGCCAATTGATGTTATCATCCATCTCTACATGGAGGATGTGGTCTAGTATTTACAATTTGATGAGATGCTTAAGCCTGCCTATCTAATATCAGTTGGTACTTGGCTTACATTTTTTTACCATATGCGGACTTCTTTGGTTTCCCATTGCTGTTTCATGGCGTTACTGATTCCCTCAAATGAATGATTTCTTCAGTTACCAACTTTTTAGGGAAGTTTAATGTTCACTTATAGTTTTGGACTGTATGAGAGAATAATCAATTTGATATTGCTGTACTTCCTCTACACCCCTTTTTAACTTAAATTTAGAAGAAATTGTGAAAGCAAATGTGCTCTCTCTGGGCTCTGGGCGCTAAGCAAATATACACTAGAACCTGGGCCAACTCTAGTGAAAAGAAAGCCAAATTAGGCATGCATGCCTATACAGATATAATATAGAGTCGATGTGTATACAAATAATACAATTATTGTATACAAATATAATACTCTATTGATGTACAGACTAGTACAAACTATGAAGACTTGTAGAAGCAATGAATAGATAAATACGAAGCAGTGGCATTTCAACACTAGTATGATTTAAAATGGATGTGGAACAGTGGAGGTGCTGAGTTTGTAGGATGTAGTGAGCTGCACAAAGCCATGGATGAAGAACTACAAACAACTAGGAGTATGCTTTTGGTGTTAATAAATAGAGTCCATGAAGAATTGAAGATATAAGGTAACAAAGATAGGTACATAAGTGAGTTGAGATTATAATGACAGGAGATGAATGGAGGAATAATTCTAAATAGAGGAGCAAGGTTTAAAATACCATGAATTAATACTGACTGACCAAGAGCGGGTTACAACACATGCTATATCGAGGATTGTGCTGACTAAGGGCATGCTGGGTATCCATAGATCTGTCCTAGACATCACTTGTATGACATTTTTTGTCCTCCAAAATCTGGTTTTCAGTTTTTAACCATGTTTTCTTGTCTCAATGCTATGTTTTGCAAGAACAGGCTGGGAGTATCAAGTTAACTACTCTGGCCATGGTTTCTGTGCTTGTTGAAGTTAGAAACATGCATATTTATTGCGTAATTCATATAATTTAGAATCTAAAATACATGTAAAACACATTGATCATAAGATTAGCATTTAAAAAGTAATTAGGTTACTAAAATCATAGATCCAATATAGGAGTGTACCATCAGTTACATTTTGATGTACACTGAAGAATTCCATAAGTAGCATCGATTATTTGACTAAACAATACAAAAGATAATTTAATAATGCCATTCAACAACAACATCATATTCTTCATACAATCCCCCACGTCAATAGCATAATGTTCTTCATGCTATCCCCCATCTAGGTGCCAGTGTGGGTGCTTGGTCAGCTTGTAGCATCCTCGTCGATTACCAAGTCCCAAAATTTGTTTTCTTCCTATTTCTAAATATTATGTTTTTATAAATTATTTTTTAAAATGATAGCTCAAAAAATTATTTTGGTAGAATTGTGGACAAGTGAATTTCATGCAGCATATTCAAAAATCAACCAAACAAACTACATATGGTTGGACCGATTTTGGATTTACATGATTTTTGGGTTCTATGCGAAACCTCCAAAATCCTTGAATTTGAGCCCAAGCATCAAACAATTTTTACACAAAAAAAAAATTGAAGAAATTTGAGCTTAAATAGAGATCTCCAAACTTCTGAAAAGCCACCGGTCTCCTCTTTGTTTTCTGCCATGAAAGAATGAAAATGAGGGGACAAAGGAGGAGAAGACAAGCTCCCAAGTGGTATTTTGCAGGATAGCTAGGTCCTATGCATGAATAGCTTAGTTTTGGGGCGACCCGAGGGGGTAACTGCCCCAACTGCTTGATCCATGATTGTTTTGGGCCTGTTCAACTAGTTCCGGCCTTGAACCAGAGTACCTATTTTGAGTGGTTGGTTTGGCATGAAGCAATATGTTTTTCCCGTCCATAGATAGGTTCAACATGCAATAACATGTGGTAATTATTAGAACAACTGAGGTATAACCCATGGTGTGCTGTACCGACCCGAACTGGGCGGTACGGGGCGTACTGTACTGGTTCGGTACCGGTACCCGGCACGGATGGCGTATGGATACTTGGTATACCAGAAAACTCCGTCCTATACAGACCAACACTGTGCTAGTGTGGCGTCGGTACCGGTACAGGGTCCGGTACCGAGACGGCAAACCTTAAGATAACCACGATAAAATACTCCGAGCTTTTTTAAAAATAGTTGCCAATAACATGAGCTCGATAATGATGTCAGTTGCTAACTAGAAACTGGCTAATGAGGGCAACTAGTAGAAACCTAGAATCCTAGACTGTCTATCATATAGCAATAAGCCTAACAGATAATGCCTAGGATCAGTAGGAATTTCATGGTACATAGGGCCATATCATGAGAGGCAGATGCTAGCAGCAGTAGTTTGTCTCCTTGTTGTGAGGATGTCAAGCTAGTAGGGTTATATATGTAGAAAATCTCATACACAATGCAAGTTTCGGAGCCAAGTAAACTAATAAACAATCACTAGTTGAGTGGACTGAAGAAAAATTAAAATAATTTATAAGTTAGAAAGAGCCATCAGGTTAGAATGAGCAGGAGCTTAATAGTCAAACCAGAAGATGATAATAATGAAATCCAAAGTAAAGAGGTAACAAGAGTCAAGGATGGACAGTGGAAGCATGAATATACTAATAGTCAACCATGACCAAAACGACTGTAAGTCACGAGCAGGAGGCTTTCGGCATGAATGGTGATTCAGATGCACTTATTGATCCTCTGTTGATTTAAAGAAGCTAAAAGATAGATTAGATCTCGAAAAACACAAAAACAGAAATAAGTGAAATAAGGACTCAAGGACATGAATCTTGTGAAAGGTGGGTGGGTTTTGACAAATCCTAGTGATAGATGGCCTCCAAACAAAAAAAACTGACATATTATTGATCCTCTGATGAACTGATCTAGATAGAAAGGATCTAAAGGGAAGAATGGTAAGATTTAAAGGACTTGTGGAATGAGAAATTGAGGAGTGCAACTAGGGTCACAAGCAGTCCCAATAGGCTATACATTACATAAAAAGAACGGCCTTCACAAACCATTAAGCTATGTGGAAGGCTTATTAAGTGGTGGGGCGCACGACATCAAAATAGTGTGGCCAAGGCTGAAATCCTAGAAAAAAGGAAGAGCCCAATGAGAGAGGAAAAAGGAGGGGTGAAATTATAATTTCTATTTGGATAGGTACCTAATAACTTAAAACCAGGGTCTAGAAGCTGCAAACAAACAATCAAAAACAGAATAAAGGAGCCATAAGATGAAGCAAATAATGAAGAGAAATATCCATCTGGTGGCCAAGAATAAGATGAGCCAACGAAATGCAGCATTATTTTAATGAGGAACATAACCCACAAGTCCTAAGAGTGTCTGGGTAAAAAAATGCTAGGCTCTGTTGTTGTGTTGGTACTTACAGAATCTTACAGGGATCAATTAAAAAACACCAAAGTACCAAAATGGACAGATTGGATTAAACAATGACAGATTCCCAATAGAGATGTCAAAACTGTGACAAACCACCATTTTAGTTATCAATTTTCTTTTCTTTTTTGTTTAGAAAATGTATCTTGTATGCAAGGAATTTTGGGAGGGCAACAGAAATAACCTATTTGTGGCGTGGTTGGTGTATTTCAAGAGGAACTATAATGAATCTGAATATTTGGACTTACGAAGGTGTCACAGGGGCACATATTGTGTTTTCTGGCTTGTTGGCAGCTGTCTGGCATTGGGTGTATAGGAATCTAAAAATATTCTATCATGAGTGTATAGGATTTACACAAAACCTCTATTCCTGCATTTATCAAGAGATTAGATCTCAGCATATATGGAAAAAAGTTTCTTGGCCTATCCTTTCTAATTTAATTTAATGGAAGTGAGATGAAACATAGGGCAGCTTATCACAAAATTCCTCATGACGCTAATCTCATATATATGAAAATCTTTTTCCCCCTTTTTCCTTGCATTTGGGAATGTATTGTAAGAGTGGACAAAGGAAGCCAACAATCGAACTAAGAGATGATTGTAGTCAATTCCACATGGTTTGGCTTCAATGCACCCTTTCAATCTCCACATTCACTTAACCTTACTTGATTATAGATGAGGTGTTTTCGTTTTAAGTTGACTTGTGATGTACTACTAGACTATGAATGGCAATGGGTAGGGTACCTGCAAAATTTGCCCTACCCGTATTCCAACCCATTTCAAAACCTACTATCTGAACCCATCCCAAATCTGATTAAAAATTTGCCCAAAAATATTAAACTTGTCCCATCAAAAAACAATAAATCTATGGGATACCCGAACCTGCCCGATTAATCTTTATTTGGATTGGGTTATTTGGGTCAGATTGGGTATCTGTCCCGGAATTATGAAAAAATAAAAATAGGGGGGGGGGGATAGAGGGAAAGACCTTTGTATAATAACCTAAATATATCTAATATCAAGTAAAAATCAGTAATACATCAAACTTCCAATTCAGACTTGAACAAACAACCATAATCCATAATACAACATTAAGTCCATAATCCCCTCACCCCTCTATTGTATATATATTTTTCGTAAAATTTTGCATATATATATATTATATAATTTGGTTCGGGTAGCGGGTACTCGAGGGTCAAATCCCAAACCCTAATGGGTTTTAATTTTAAATCCCAAACCCTTCTCAAACCCTATAAGTTGTTGCTAAACGTGTCGTATTAGGGTTCGGGAAGGGTCGGATACCTGAAAAAACTTGCGCAGCTGCCATCCCTATACTAGACTTATTTCTTAATCTTTCCAGTATTTTAAATTTAGAAAGGCTTGATATTTAAAATATTCAGTGCGTTATCCTCCCCTTTTGGAGGTTTAGATGGTAATATATAATTCCTTACTCTTTTAATGCTATATTTGTTTTCAGATGTTCTTCTAGTTGAAATGATACCTAAGATTCTTGATCATGTTCGTAGCTGCTTATCATCAAATGTTGATCCTATAGTTCCTGATACAATTGAATCCAAACCCGAATCCCAGTTTTGGTTAAACATGATCGAAGCAACCAAAGACCAATATGCTGTGGAAAGGTTGTCTGAAGAGTTGCTGCGCCAGCTAGCCATTAAAAATGTAAGCGATGTAGAAGCTTATTGGATGCTTTGGTTGGTGTTTAGTCGGGCTTTCAAACAAAAAGCTGCAATGAGGTGAGCTGACGTTCCACAGATTCTATGCCGAATAGGAATTTTAGTATTGTATATCAGTTGTTTCCCTTTTCTTTCAATTGATAGATGAAGTAAACTACTCAAAATATTACATGATACGTCAGCCAGCATGAATTACAATATTTTCTAAATTTCTTTTTATCTTTTTTATTGTTCTTGAAACAATGTAAAAAAAATCCTTTATTGTATCTCTACATGAATAAAAATTTCTGTCTTCTGTATACAAACTTCCTAATTGATGGTGACAAAATTTTGCAGTGTGCTTCCCATGCCTAGTGAATTCTGACTGAATACACAACTCATCAGTTGGCTTTCCTCTTTGCACATTTAGCATCAACTTGAATTCAGATTGGACTGCTAACTTGAGCCTATATCATCTGCGAAATTCACTTTTGACTATTGTACTCCCGCATCTTCATGTCTTTTATAGCTATGTTTTATGAGCTCTTCTCTATGTCATTACCCACAACTCCTGTTGCTGAAACTTATGAAACTAGAAATTTATAAGTTTTCTTGTTCTGTTCTCTCAGGAAGGATCTAATTCAGTTTTTTCTTTAAATTGATTGATTTGTTTATTTCAGGGCTATTTTTGTTGATAAATTTCTACCCTGGAAAGTGTTTCCCATCGCTTGCCTGAGATGGATTCTTCAGTTTTCTGTTTTCGAATGCCCACCAAATGCTGATTCACGAATGGAAGGTCAAAAGACATCACATTTTCTTGATACAGTGGAACGTCTGGTTAACATTTGGTCCAGACGCGAGTTTGTTCAATCATCTCCCATGGAGCAGCAAGCTTGTATCCCTTATGGCCATTAGCATACTCATTACATTTAATCATCATGTATTTGTATTCCCTTATGTGAAATTCAGATGTAACTGCAGCTGTTGGTCTATGCATAGAGAGAATGTCCAAGGAAGAATTAGAGACTACTAAGGATGTCTTGCATTCCATTCTTCAAGGAGTTAGCTGTAGTATTCTGTCTGTAAATCAAGTAAACTTTGTCCTGACAGCCTCTCTTTATTTTTAACATTTGATTTTCATTGTTGATAGGTAGACTAGAGAGCCCCATCGATCTAGTTCGAAAAATGGCTAGTTCTATTGCACTGGTGTTCTCCAAAGTTGTTGATCCTAAAAATCCTCTCTACCTTGATGATGATTGTTGTGAGACTGTTGACTGGGGATTTGGGCTTTTATCACAAAAGAAAGAGATAACAGCTGCTTCTCATAACAATGAAACTATAGATAAATTTTCTTTATCTAAGGAAAAGAAACGTGCATCTGATAAAAAAAAGCAGAAGGATATGAAATATGAAACTGTCCACAGTGATGCTGTGATTTCAGACTTTAGGTTGGTAGATCCTGATGAAGTTATCAATCCAGCTACACTAAAAGGTGAACACATCTGGGATGAAGAGGAAAAAGATGATGAAAGCAGGCATTCTGAGACTTCAAGTGACTCATCATTACAGCCATATGATCTTTTAGATGATGATACAGATTTGCAGAAGAAATTCTCACAGCTGGGTGAGATTGCTGCAGCATTACGAAAACCTGATGACCCAGATGGTGTAAGTTCTTAATCCATAGTTAAAATTTTCATGTCGTGATAGTATCTATGCTGGAATATTTGTCATGATAAAAGGAGGAATTTCAATTGGAAGCTTTTTTTGCGAAATTTCTTACATTATCCTACTTATAGGTGGAAAGAGCACTTGATGTTGCTGAAAACCTTGTAAGAGCATCACCTGATGAACTCCGGCATAATTCAGGTGATCTTGTTAAAGCACTTGTTCATGTACGTTGCTCAGACATGACAATAGAAGGAGAGGAGGATTCTGCTGAAGAAAAGAGGCAAAAGGCACTAGTTGCATTACTTGTCACATGCCCATTTGAATCTTTGGATGTTCTGGCCAAATTACTATATTCACCAAATGTGGATATCGGTCAACGTATTCTGATAATTGATGTCATGACTGAGGCAGCACAAGAGCTTGCTGACTCTAAAATCATAAGAACAAAGCATCAGCAGAGGGATTTGATATCTACAATTTCTGGAAGTCAACCATGGTTCATTCCTAGTAGCAGAGGGCCTCCTGGAGCTGGTCCTTGGAAGGAGGTTGCAGAACCAGGGACTTCTTTAAGCTGGTCCCATCGTTATGAGAGAGAACTTCCTTCTAGACCTGGTCAAACAAAGTCGGGAAAATCACGTATATGGAGTCTTCGGAAAGCAAAAGATTCCCAACTGGAATTGTCAAGAAATAGATTTCCTTTGTATGCTGCTGCTTTTATGCTCCCTGCTATGCAAGGATTTGACAAAAGAAGACATGGAGTAGACCTGCTTAATAGGGACTTTATTGTTCTTGGAAAATTAATCTACATGCTTGGTGTTTGCATGAAATGCATGGCTATGCATCCAGAAGCATCAGCTTTGGCCCCTGCCCTTCTTGATATGATAAGATCAAGGTACCATAAACTTAAATGGTTTATTGGTGCATCAAGATTGATTGCAATGTTTATAATAGTGGCTTGTATTTGTGCCAGGGAGGTCTCACATCATGCAGAAGCATATGTCAGGAGATCTGTTGTCTTTGCAGCTTCTTGCATACTTGTAGCTTTACATCCATCATATGTCGCATCTGCTTTAATTGAAGGCAATCAGGAGATTTCTGTTGGGCTCGAGTGGATTCGTACATGGGCCCTTCATGTTGCTGAAGCTGACCCTGATACAGAATGTTCATCAGTAAGTATTATTAAGACCCGAATAGAGACTTGCATATCGTCTATATACTGTTTCCATCTTTATTTTCTTTTTGATTCAGATTTTGTATCACAAGCAAGTATTAATACCGTGGAAGTTTTTCATAAAAATTATTAGCAGCAAAGCATTTGATAGATGAAGATAAGCAAGCGATTTTTCGAATATTTTTTTTTTTTAATCATATGCTACCTAGGGAAAATATGACTTAAAGTGTATATTGTGTTGTCGTCCAAGCTTTGCGACGTCTTGCTTTGACACTATGTTGCAAGAACCATCTGCCTTTCATGGTGCACCTGCTTTAAAAGTTTGGTTTAATTACTGCATTTACCTTTTGACACTAAAAAGATTTTCTTTAGCAATATCACAAGCTCTGGAATCATTATCTCACAGAATGACATCTGTCAAACATATACTATTGTCCTTTCTATTTCAAAAACCTTGTAGATTGAACTTGTAAAAAAATTATCATGCGAATTTTCCTTGTTTTCTATATGTTGCAAGAATTCTCCACTTGGCTAAGATACTGGGTTTGACATGACGCAGGTTGACACAGTTGACACTAATTCTGTAGGCTTTGTCTATACTTTTTAAAGGAGTGTAAAATGCAATCTCAGGGACATAGAATGATTCCAAAAAAAAATCCTAATCATTATTTCTTTATTTACTTCTAATCCACTAGATCATTACATCATATTGAAGAAAAATATTATGGTTGTGAAACGCTAAAGAGTGCTATCATGAGACATAGATGGTCTTAACTTACGTTTATTTGGCTTTTTTTTTGATGAATTATCTAAGTCTACATGATGTGCTTCTTTCATGAGTTGGCCATGTTGTTAGGCACATCGCTGATAGGCTGTTCTTTGGGGTTGTCACTTCCTTGCTCCTATACATGAAAGTGTTCCCTTAATAGCATGTTTCATCTATAATTTCACATTATTTCTTTGGTCCAGATGCCCTGAAAAATTTGATATGATGGATTTAGCATCTTTGGTTTCAGAGAATTTGTTCAGTACTCTAGTCAAGGACTGGTGTCTCTATCATATCTAGAGCAAGTGTTGCAGCTAAAAGTTATAACAACTTGTTGTTGCCATGCTTGCTAAATTGGTGCAAAAGATGTTAGATCATATCGTGATTTTTTTTATTTGTAAGCTCATGTAACTTGAAACATTTCATATCTTGAAGGGCATCTAATTCTAAAATTGTTTCTACAATAATGTTATTTTAGGTAGCATAGCCCTTGATAAGCTTTATGTTGACCATTGAATTGTCCAGTTTAAGGTTTGCTGTACTTGAGCGTATTGCCTTGTGTTGGGCGTATCATTCCTTACTAGTATTGAACAGTCTCCATACGAGGGGCGCACCGAGTCTCGGTATGCAAAACCAACGCCCATACAGGGTGTAGCAACACTAGGTAGTAGGTATCGAGATAGCGAACCTTTGTCCAATTTAATATTATGATAATGTATCTGATCTTCTGTTCGTTGTGGTGCTTCCTCTTGTGCTAGTAGAATGAGCAGTGAGAAAGGAAAGATGTGCCTGGTTGCAATTTTCATCATGGACGATGCTAGGTTTGAGGTGAGAGAGATTTTGATAGTGGAGGAAGTAAATGCTCAGCATATAAGGCCAAAATATCAAGGGTGGGCTCATGTATCTCCACCTAATACTTTCTGTTTGCACTCCAAGTCTTCTTTTCTCTTTGGTAAATAACATGCATGTTACATGCCAAATACTAGTAGGTACCTAGATTAGATAAATTGAAACTTGAGAGTTCTAATGTTATATTATTAAAAAAGGATTTTGGAAGTGGTAGTAATATCATGTTGTTAAGTGGTATATAGGACCTTGCACTTTGCCTATTGACATAGAGGACATAGCGTTTTTG
>JAOXJJ010000002.1:4717428-4732621 GCA_025769935.1 Phoenix roebelenii | reverse complement strand
GGTAGTAATATCATGTTGTTAAGTGGTATATAGGACCTTGCACTTTGCCTATTGACATAGAGGACATAGCGTTTTTGTTTGCTTCATATATCTTTAGGCTTACCTATTTTGAGCCATGCTGGAGATCTTATTTGCTCTGCTTTTGTTGACTCTTCTAATGTGCTCCAAGCAAGGTTCGCCGGACTGACCGTACCGACGACCGGTGAGCACCGGTACCGGTTGGAACCGGTACGGAACCGGAGACTCGCGCGCAGACGCGTTAAATGCCACAGAGAATGCCACTCTGTGGCAAACCCGTGCCGACGCTCTTTCCCGCGCGCGGGCTGTACCGTACTGGTGCCTGTCGGCAACGGTTCGGTACAGGCTGAACCAATCGGTTGGTTCAGCATACCTTGGCTCCAAGTGTATTTGGAGTTGAGGCAAGGTGGGAAATCCTAGTCCAGGTTTGGTTAAAGTCCATAATATGATGTATTTCTTTTATTGTATTATTCAGATGCATTATTTGGGCTATTCAAATGAAGTCCTTACCAATAGAAAATAACTGGGATAAGGATCTGTTTAGGAGTGCATGGTATAGTATATGCAGGGCTGGTGGTATTAGAGAGAAAATGTCACTGATGATCCAATTGTGAGATGGAAAAGTCTCAGAGAGAAACCATATTCAGTTACATGTTAAGAAAGTCCTGCAGTCAGAAGGATGGGGCTTTAGAGTTTGGGTACATAAGTTATTATGTCTTGGTATGATCTCGGAATATATTTGTCGAAGGATGTAGGAAGAGGGGAAGACCTAAAGTAACATGGATGGAAGTTGTGAAAAGGATCCACAATAACTCAAAATACCATCAGATATAACCCTAAATAGAACTGCTTGGCAAATGAGGCTTCATGAAGCCAACCGCAAATATTTGAGGCAAGGCTTGATGGTTATGGTTGTTATGGTAGGAACTTAGATGGAATAAATACTTTCCATTAAGGAAAAAAAAAAGTATGACATGGTTTCCTATCTCTCCCTAGAGGAGGACTCCTCTAGGAAGAAAGAGATAGGAGAGTTTTGTTGCAAGAAATTTTGATGGACTTCGAGCTGAACAAGGTTCTATTCAGTTTGTATAAGTACACCAATTACTCTTGTCAAATGGATCCCTTACCAATCTCATAATCTTTTTCCTGGGTCGTGGGGGTGTTAGGATCCTAAAATCCTCTTTTCTTCCATGTTGCTCGGATATAGAAAAAAATCACTTCTAAGATTTTATAAATTCAGATACCATTATAGGATCACTCCAATTTCATACAAAATCTGGGCCCATGCATTGATAATGCAAATAAGAAGCAATATTGAGATGAACCTGCTTGATGAAATCAAAGCATGAATGAAAGGAATAGTTGAATACTAACTTCCAGATATTCTATTTATAATGAGGAGTTATTGTTACATTGACTTGTAGAATTCTCTCCTTTGAATCCAGAAAACAAAGTTGCTGAGCAAGTTTCTCTTGCCACCTCAGAAAAGATCGAAGATGAGATTAGATCTCTCTCTCTCTCTCTCTCTCTCTGTGTGTGTGTGTGTGTGTAACCATGTACCATATAATATCAACCAGTAAGCTACAACGCAGTACGTGCTTGGTTTCTAAGTAGATTTTGCCCCTTACGTATTCAGGACTCTATCTTTGCTAACTTAAGACAAAGGTACATGTCAACCAGCTTGACATTTTTACCATGCCAATGTTTTATAACATGGCACTGTATACTTTACCTCGCCTGCTTTATTGCTTCTTGCTAAGCTTGTTCATATAAGTCATTTTTGTTGTTTTCGTTTGTGATTGGTATAGAACTATTAGTCCTTGATTGCTTCATGGTACTCAGCAGTCTATGACAAAGTAATTTCTTTCATGCATGTTAGTTTCCCGGTAGTCTCTCTAAAATATCTTGTGTTTAATTGTTTGGCACAATCTATTATTAGATTCCCCTTGTTATTTGGATCTCAGATCAGTTTAAGGATCAACGTTTGTTATTATCAGAAAAAATTAAAAGGCAAAAGAAAAACCTCAGCATTGCTCCTTCATCATTTACCATTGACAGGATATTCTTGTCAAATAAATTTGAGAAAAGATATATCATATCACGCTTTAAATTTCCTATCAGTCTATTCAATATTAAGAATTAAGATTGGATTATAACATCAGCATTATTCTAGTGAATGATATTATCTAATTGTACTTGCTTGTAACTTTTCATTGTGTTTCCTCTTGTCGAAACAAGTTTGTTTTAACATAAGAAAACCCTCAGGTTGCTCCATCATTTAGCATAGACAGGATATCCTTGTAAAGAAAATTTCAAGAAAGGAGTATATAATTTCACACTTTAAATTTCCTACCAAATTATTCATATTGAGAATTAAGATTGGATTATAACATCAGCATTATTCTAGTGAATGATATTATCAAATTGTACTTGCTTAACTCATTCATTGTTTTTCCTCTTTTTGAAACAAGTTTGTTTTAACAGAAGAAAACCTTCAGATCACATTTGGTTCGTTGGAATAAATCAGGAATAGTTATCAGTTTCCCATTCTAGGACATTCTTATGTTTGTAGGGGGGTTGGTGCAACAGATCGGGTTCGGTTGAGTCAAAAAGTCCTCAAACCATTATCCAACCCATAATCAGAGGAAATATGCAAACCTATACTCAGCCCATTTATTTTATATGGACCCATACCAAACCTATAAACCCAATTAGCATTATATTGTCAATTATATATCTTAGTAGATTAAAATGAAATATAGCCAAAGATAGGGACTTAGGATTTGTATACAAATAAGGTGAAAACAAGGAAAACTGAAAAAAAAATTAAAATTGGATCTTTAACATGCCATTCCCACTTCCTTTTTTCAATTTATTTATTCTCTAATCACTAACTGTGTAGTCTTTTTTATTATCCAAACCAATCCTTTGCTAGGCCATAGCTCATCACCTAATTACCACTATCCTAGAGGTTTTGGGATGAATTTTAAAGGTTTGTTCAAACCCATGGCCACCAATTGGGTTGGAGGGCTAAACCCATCATCAACCTATTTATAATCATGTTAGTCTGGCTAACCCATACCCAATCAATTGAAAGACTCCTTCCCAATCTCATCTATTTTAGGTGGGTTCGTGCAGGTTGGTAGGTCTGGATCAAAAATTACTACCCTTATATTATCCCTGGTGCTGGAAATGTGCTCGAGTAATAATGAAAATTCATTCTTCCCCTTCAAATGTATGAATCCTCATCATTGATCATAATTAACAATGTTGATAATTTCTAAATCAAGAATCACATGCTTTTAGAGTTCCTAACCAATTCATCTACAAGTTCGATAATGGACATTTTCCCAAAACTTAATAAATGGGTTTATATTTGGTTCTTTGTTTTATGGATGTGTATCTCATGATCAGTGGTATGATACCTTCATGTGGATGACCTAGCATGTGCCTTAGCACTATGACTTTATTCAATGAACATGCTGTTATCAAATTATTCATTTTTGTTTTGAATATCTTCTTAGACTGAAATTGTTGGTGCATACGTGCTCGCATGCATTGGTTGTGATCATAAGATTAATTGTTGTCATCATTATGCACCCACATGCATGAGTTTGTTCATTCCTAAAGCTAACTGTTATCATATGCAGATGGCTATGACATGTCTCCAGCTCCATGCTGAGATGGCTCTACAGACATCCCGAGCACTCGAATCTGCTGAAAATTACAAGGCACGAACATGTCCTCTGCCTTCCAAGACAGATAACATCATAATACCCTTCTCAAACATGGGATTTGAATTCTGAGGTTTAAATGATTTGTACACTTGTAATAGCATCTCATGATTATTTTACTCTTGATCTCATCTAGACCTCGGCTTCTTATGGTAAGTTAAGAAAATTAGATTCATCACCCAGAAATGAAGTGCAAGTGCATACGTAGACCCACTGATGAAGCTTGATCATGATTCAAGCGACACGTGGTCACAGGTTTAGATGAAACTGCCAGTTAATCTTATTATTTTTGATCACCACAAGTGCACCATCTCACATTATGAGTCTATTGTTGCACGTCGTCATTGAATTGTATGTGAACCTCCAAAATGGCATGCAGCACATATACAACCTATTTTTACCTCGAAAGCCATATTAACCATGGTTCATGATGATGATGGATCTTCAGATTTTTCTAATTCCTTCTTGATTTTGTGACTGAGTGAGTAGGCAATGAAATTGAGGTACAGCTGAAACCACCACATGTGCTCCAACAAATCAGTTCTTAGGTATTAAACTTTCAGTGATGTATGCATTTTTCACATAAAAAGTTCCAAAGCATTTAACATGCTTACTGCATTTAATGATAAGACCCAGTGGATGAGGATTCATGTTGCTGGCCAAGTCCTGGGTTGTGTCTTATTGCTTTAAAGTTGCTAGGCCTACATTTTTTTTTCTTTTGGATCACAAGAAAACAGCACTAATGTCGCACCCCTATCAGTTCCATTAAGACGTCCTGCTTTAATGTTGCTATTCATTTGCATCTTTATTATTGTTATTATTATTGCTGCTGCTGTTGCTGCTGCTGTTATTGTTGTTATTATTATTATCGTCATCTTCGTCATCATTGACAATAAATCATCATCGTCATTATGATAATAATTATAATCTTCATCACAATCATCATGATAATCATCATCATCATCATCATTTTCATCATGAGTGGCAGACTGACCTAAATGGAACTTTGGTGAAGATCTGACGCAGCTACAAAGCAAGGGACAGGCATTCTACTAATCATTTCTCAAAATGCAGGATTCTTATATTCTTACTGCTTGGCTCAGAAGGGTGTGATGGTTTAACACTGCTCATAACAAATAACGATGCCCTCGCTGCACCAAACACAGCTAAACACCTATGAAACCAAATCCTACATGTCCTACACCACTATTTTTGGTTCACAAAGGCTAACTACCTACGCTCTTCTTGTAAGAGCTGAAGCCTTCTCTGGTTGCACCTTTTGCCCTCGTCTACGCCCAGGTTGGATAGCAACTAATATATATTTAATCACTTCTGTCTCAAAACCCATGGCAAAAATGATGGGATCTACAACATTGATATAAAAGATAAGCTAAGCCGAGCACTTGTTTGAATGGTATCATCCCTTGCAATTAAGCAAGAGGATTATCTGTCTAGAGATGTTAATGGGGTGGATTGAGTGTAGTTAGTGAAATACCAAACCTGAACCGGAACGGTTTTTGAAATAAAAAATTATAACTGTTGCAAAAAAAAAAAATACAAAACCTAAACCGAAAAACTGAAAATTGTTTAACCCTTTTGTTCATTTCAAAATTTTCACATATAAATAACTAAATTAAAGGTATGTTCCATAATTTTTGTAATATAAAATAATTTTTATAGTGTTTTGATATAAATTATTTTTTATAAATTTTCTATGTAAGTTTAAGATTTGTCATTGAGTGGAGTATCGGATGGTCTAGATTATTTCACAAAGTTCTTAATTTGAATTTATACTGAATATAAAGTGTATTAACTAACGGGTATTTTCGTTTTCCGGTCCAGATTCAATTTTGGGTTTGGTTTCTGTGGGGTTCATATTAGAGAATTTATCAAAATTCAAATCAAAAGTGAAAATGAATGATATTTAGTTTTTAAAACTATTACCGAAACCGTCTCTTTTTAATTTCGGTTAAAACCTCTTCATTTGGTTCGGAGATGGGTATCATTGACATCCCTAAGTCAGTCCACAAGCCGTAGGTTAGATCGATACAGAATAGAAAACAAAGATTAGCACCCCTTAATCTCAAAAAAAAAAAGCAGCTAAACTGATTTTGGAGAGGAAATCCATTGCTCTCTTCTCGTATATCAGTTATCTACTTGCGCTGGAGGTCCAATTCTTCAGTGCAATGAATAAAGCATTACCTACTTGACACTGGTGGCAACCAGTGCAACACACTACAGAGTATCTCTTTTCTTCACTATAATATAATATCAAAAGTTTTTTTTTTAGTACAACGGTGGCTCACACACTGCGGGTGTGGATGTGGCCATATCAAAAGTTCTTTGCTGGCCGAAAATTGGAGCTCCCGCAATAGTTTGTGGGCTTGTCAAATCACGAAATAAACTCGAAGCCAATTCAACCAATACAAGCAAGAGAGAAAAGCTGCCAACTTCTCCAAACTTAAAGCAGTTCCATCCTCCATCAAATTCCTCTCCTACCGTTTCGTATAAATCCCCTGTTACCATATTGTTCCAAAGCTATTGTATTCATGAGAGTGAGCACTGAACAAAGAACAAAAGAAACAACAGACTAAAAAGATGAGATATACTTATCCCCACTGAAGAACTTTGTCCAACTATCAGATGAGAACATCATTTGAAATCTTTTCTCCTATGTAACGGCAATCAAAACTTAAAAAAAGAAAGCAAAAAAAAAAAGAGGACAAAAGACAGAGAAAGCATCCATGAAATCGAAATACTACTTGCAATTAGGCAACCATCTTTCCTATTCTCACTGCACATCTATGTCTGAAAACATCTCATAGTAAATCAGAACTATCATTCAACTGGGACAAGAATATGACACGAAAATATATTAAATATGTTGCAATATATATTAATACACACATATATAAATACACATATATGTACCCACACATGCGCGCGCCCACACACATATATGTATAGAAAAAAAATGAGAAGAAAAAAAAGGGGAAAATGAAGGGAAAGCAATATCAGAAACTTGGGACAGGACTTAGCAAAAAGAGTTGTTCTTGCTTGCCTTTAGCCAGCTTCAGAGACTTTAGTGAAAATTCATCATCGTCTTAGTTAGGAATGAAACATAGAAACTACTATCCAATACTCTTTAAAAATCAGTATCTGGTAGCTAATGCTTTTGCTTTTCTTGTGTACTAGAGAGCAATCAATCCACTCGATATCAGTTATTATGAGGCCGTGCGCTATAGTATCGTGGTAGCAGCTCCATTTCAACCGTTCCATGAGACAGAAACCGCATATATATATATATATATATATATATATGTGTGTGTATGTGTATATGTATATATACATGTATGCATGTATATATGTTTGTGTAGGTATGTATGTATGTATATATGCATGTATGTATATGTATATGTACTGCATGACTACTTAAGTCGGTTTTCTAGCTTTCAATATGGCTCAGTCTATATCAAAATCCGATTCAATAAAACTTCGGGTCGGATTTCAAGATTCAAATCCGACCCAACTCAGTGGTTTACTGGATTTTTTTTTTTTTTTTGACCCAAACCCGGATTTTGGATTAACGGATACCTATCTGTACGGGCTTTTTGGGCCGACATCATCGCAAATGAAAACTAATTTCTCGGCCCACAAGAAAGCCTCGTGGCAGGCAGCTCCTGCAGCACGAAAACATAAAAAGCGGCCGAAGTTGACTGCAGCGAAAGAAAAGGGCACAAGAGATCGAGGAGAGGGAGGCAGAGAAGGCGAAGGAAGGGTTGAGGCAGCGAGAAGGTAAATAGGGAGAAGATGGAAGGGCAAGAAGGTAGTCAGCAGCCGCACCTGGCTCTCGCCCACAAGCTCTTCCTCCTCGCCCACCCCGACGTCGACGACATCGACAAGGTTCGCCTCCGCGATGAGGTCTTCCACGCCGTCATGGATCACGGTAACATCCTGTCTAACCCTTCTTCCGGTTCTTCCCCTTTCCATTCCCCTGATTTTGCCGATATTGCCACTGACCGGATCCTCTCGTGTGGAAACCCTAGACATGGCCCCGCTCTACGAGTCGCTCGCCGCCAGATCGGTGCTGGAAATGGACACCGGGGTTCTCGATTCGATGCGGAGGAGGATCGAGGACGAGCTCAAGAAGCTCGACGAGAAGTAAGATCCCTTCTCCCTACCTTAGGGTTTGGTTTTTTTGGCTAATTTTTCTTCTTAACTTTGGCATTTTTTGTAATTTTTTCTTAGTTTAATTTACGGATTGGTGATTACCAAACAGATGTTTGTTTGTATGATAAATTCGTAATGCATTTGAACTCTGAAAGATGTTGGCTTTTCTTTTAAAAGTTTTATGAGGAAAAAATGCCCTAAAATATTTGTCATTGTATTAAGGTAATGAATTAGGGTAGCATGATTATGATTGCTCTGAAAAATTGAATTTTGATGCCTGCGGAGTATGTCTTTTACGAATCCTAGAAAGATCTCCTGGAAAGATCTCTTATCGCGTTGATTGGACCGAAAGAGATTGTGGCAATGGAGCAAATTTAATTGGTATAGGCGGGTGAAAGACACTATTTTTAGTTTAGTTTCTCAGAAAATAAAAAGAAATGAAAAAGCTGAGAAATTTTTCTTGTTTTATTTGACAAAGAGAGTTATGGAAGTAAAGAAAGTGGCCAGGATATTTATCCTTTTTTATTTGATTCACTTGCTATTTGTTATTTTCTAGTCAAAGTCAGCAGTTGAATGGTGCAAGAAAATTTAGCTGCTTAGATAAATATTTGGCTCCTTTTCCCTTATAATTATTTATCGTCCAGAAATATTCTTTTACTTGCAAATGTTGGAAACAAAATTTCATTAGCATACTGTCATTTCTTTTGCTTTGTTAGCAATTTAATGGAGCCTAATGTTGGAGATAAATTTTCTTTTACTTTGATATGGAATGGTCAATAAATCAGCAAACCTCCTTTAAATTGATAATTGGGCACATGTGTATACGATGATGCTGAAATTTCCTCCTCTAATTAATTGATGCTTAACTTCTAGCCTATTTATTTCTAGTGCCTTTATTCAATGACTTGCATATTGACCATGTATACTTTAAGGGGCATTTAGACTCCTTCTACAGAAGTCAGAGGCCACCACTAGAAATCAGTATCTGTGCCCTACTATTGCGATGAAATCATGAAAACAAGATCTAGCAACCATTCACCACTATATTTAATAAACACATTTTTTTTTAATCAAAAGAAAAGGCAATTGTTGATTTTAGATGTTAAATCCGAGATTTTGCAGATTATATTTCTTTTACCTATTGGCTATTCGCATAACAGATTTATGCGAATTTTGGGCGTGTTTGGTGTTGCTTAAAAACATACTATTGCAACTTCTAAAGATTTTTTTTCTAGAAAAATAATTGTTTGGTAACGATATCTGAAAAGTGCTTCTATGAGAAAGTTAAATAAGTGCTTTTAGAAGAAACTAGAAAATTTAGCTTCGGCTACTTCTTTTGTGAGAATTTTTTTAAGAAGCAGAAGCAACACCAAACACACCCTTAAGGAGTTTTAGAGTGTATGGTGTAGAGCAGTCATTAATTTCTATGAAAAGAAAGGACAAGAAAGGTTAATAAGGTTTAACAGAATGAAAGATACCCTTTTCTTAACTAATTCATCTCAAAAACTCCCAAGCAAAACTCAATAACCTCTCCCTCTCCTTCACTTCCATCTTGCCAAGCCTATATAGCTCAAAGTGTTCCAACATCCATTGGTTTAGATGTCTCCTCCACAGGTTACCTCCTTACGTTTTCTTCATCGTAGATAAATTTAATTTGATTAATTGTTGAGTTAGGCCACTAACTAGGAAAAAAGCATCAGGAGGACTTAGCCATGCTCATGCCATCTTCATAAAGTGAGCCACCAGTTGGGGTGAGATTGAGTCCCATCAACCTTCTTTCCAAGAAAAAAAAAATCTTTCACTAGAACTAGGACATCTAGATAGGATATAAATGACCATCTTGAGAATATCCTTCCTGATATCAATCTTTTGGAAGAAATGCCTTGCCTTTCCTTGGTCTGTACCTTGAACATCCACTCTTCCTTTTTGTACACCTGCTTCTCCTTCACCTCGTCTGCTTAGGCACTCTATAGTGTACAACCTAGTACTTGTACCAGATATCTGCCTTGATTGGAGCCTCTTATTTTTTGAAGTCCTTGATGAAGTGCGCGAAGGCCATGCTTCAAGACTTCTGCCTGGCTGATACTTGGCATGATGGAGGAGAAAGATATGAGACTTTTAAGGGGCAAGCACCTTTGGGAATAATTTGGTTTTTCTCAAGGGTTTGAGGAAAGAGGGTATTTTTGGTCTGTTGAACCTTATTAACTCAAAGAATACTTGTTTACTGGCTGATATTCCGATCGTGCTTTTCTAGGGGCTAGCATCAGTCACATGGCATGGCCACAAGGCATGTAAGGCTGGGTGTGGCATCCTAGCTTTTCTTGGTTAGTTTTTTTCCCCGTTTTATAGAAGATGATCTCCAATTAATGTGACGGAGTGTAGAAGATTCCACATGAAGCATGGTATCCAATCAAGGACTCTACCACATATGGAAGGTGATCTTTAACTAAGGTTATTATCTTGCACTTGGAATAAAAATGGTGGAGATAATCAAGCCCCAAATTTTGTTTCTTTTTGTTCATTTTTTTAGTTTCTTCTATATTTATTCTATTTCCCCCTCCTAAATGGTAAATAAAAGCTAAAATAGGGTGTAGGAGAGCTGATTCCTTTCCCTGCAGATTCATTATGCTTAATCCTATCTTCAATATTTTCTTTTTTAGCAAGTTGTGCAACATTTCTTTTTTCATCTTTTTCATGTGCATTTTTTCCCTTTGTCTCCACAAAATTTGTTGCCGAAATATTTCGCTCCATAGGCTTTATGCATACAAATTGTCATATTCCCATTTTGTTTTCCCATTGTCTTCTAGTGCGAACTAGGTGCGAGTTTTCCCATCCTTTTTCTTTAATGAAGTCAATGGAAGTAAAGTAAAAGGCATCACAGGTCTTGTCCCATCAATTATGGCCATGAATTATTCTGTCTACCTCGTCAACTTGCCACAATCCCCAATCAACAAGATGATCCTTGGGACCAGCCTTGCAAGGATTGGTTGTTGGTAACCGACCACCAGTGGCTGCAAAATCTGCTGTGCATTCCTTGCATTTGTTGTCTTATGGTATTATTGCGAACTTTTTGCCACTATACCATGTGTTTTAATATAAAACTAGAACTTAGCTGACTTAGAGTCATGATGCCTCATGGTTTCTTTTATTTCTATAAAATAAAGTATGCTTCTACGTTTATGTATAAAGTTTTTCTGCACTTGGTTTGTGAACTATGTTTGCTCATTCTTCACGGTTTGGTAGGGATCTGCATGGATGTCAAAACCTATGGTATATTTAGGATAAACATAACTTTCAGTTGCTATAATCATAGTCAGCTGTGATGCATGTTGCATGCTATGACATCTGCATAAGGGACTGTGAATCGGTTCCTTGCAATAAAGCAAGTTATTTTTGAAAAGGATTTTGCTGAACTAAACTAAATATAATCATGGGCAGCTGATACCTAGCTTACTAAGATATAACCCATTCCTTTTCTTGCCCTTTTCAATATCTATCAACTTGTGAAGAAGTAACAACTTTAGTTCACAAACCAAGAGCAAAGAAAATTTTATGCACGTACTAACAAACTATCAAATCATATGTTTGTTTGTTTGATTGTTGGGTCATATATATCGCTCAGCACCATAACCAACCATGGTGGCACTTTTTTACCTAAATTAGATGAACATATAATCAATTGCAGCTCTAAGTCCAACTGAATTTTTAGTTTGTTATTAGCGAGTATGAGTGAGCACGGACTATTAGCATTCTAAATAGGTACGGAAGCAGTTTTTGGCAATTGAGTTTGGCAGGTCTGGTCTTAGGGGTCATTATTAATTGTTGATGGTGATGGGGCAGATGACGTTTCTGGAGATTGGTTAGCTTGGTCGGTGTAGTTAGTTATAACCATGATTTTGGGATGAGACATTAAGTGGTGACATTGATACTCCCATTAGAACTTGTTAGGAAGAGGAAGGGGGGAGTTCTTACACCTTTTCTATAAGAGAATAGGGAAGAGTAGTATAAGAAGGACATGGTGCCTTTTATATAAGCCAATATAGTGAGTTATTTTGGGAAAGAATCCCATGGAAAGCAAATGTAAAGAAAAATTAATATTTTATATTGTACAGCCTAACAAAATCAAAATTAACAAAGATAAGCTTTAAAAACTAAGGTTATGGGAGTGATGTGTTTGATGGAAAGACTTTAGCTATCTTACTCCCTTCTTTAGCTTTTACAGCTTTTCAATACCATATGAAAGAGGAAAATGCTGCAAAAAATGAAGAAAATAAAAAAAATATAAAAAAGGCGGGACAGAAGTTGTTCAGAGTCTAGTGGAGCTTAAATCTCTTCATAGTATTCCATAGTTGGTACAATCTTTGATTGAAGATTCTTTCATATTTGGTAGAATCTGTCCAGAATTGGATATCATCTTCCAAAAAAGTGAGACTGAACTACGAAAAAATTGAACAAAAAAAGAAACAAAAAGAAATCTTTTGCATATCCAAGTAGGGTTAGATTCTTTCCATCATCCTCCAGATTTGTGCAAGTAGCATTCTTGATTGGAGATTGTCCATGATCTTCAGTTTTTGGTAGAATCCTTTATTGGAGATAATCCTACATTGGAGATGCTTTAATGTTTCATAGAGTCCTTGGTTATATATTATCCTTGATTCGTTCACTCTTTCATGGTTAAGACTAACTCCACAAAGTGGCCAGCCATTCTCTTCCTTCTGTTGTAATGATCTTAGACATTGACTGAAATTAAATCTCGGACAGTACAACTGTATCCTTTCAAACATTTAAATGGTGCCATATAGCAGTTTTTTTAATTAGCACTTCCTCCTACTAATCAAGTCCTCATAACAAGGTCCTTAGCAGACATAAACTCAATAGAACAAAAAAAGGACTCAACCTAGGATTCGACTATGACCCTTAGAGCTCCAATCATGTTGAGGATGCTCCCATCATCAATCTATAATGACTCATTCTTTATAAAGTTCTTTGTTCCAGCACTTGGTTTAAACTTTAAATGGAAAGACCTTGGATATTTAAAACTTAAACATTGAAGCACTAGATCCAGACTGAAGATGCTACCTAGAATTATAAAACACAAATTTTCTTTGATTAAACCAAAAAGACCACTTTTATTTTTTCACTTGTCAGATATCAACAAGGAACCTGCAAATTGCACTCTTAAAACCCTTAATTTCCTTTATTATCTCATAAAACCTTAGCTTGTCAATAAAAATTTGTATCCGATTACTTAAAACTCTTTAAGGATTTTACTTAACCATCAATCTATAATGACTCATTCTTTATAAAGTTCTTTGTTCCAGCACTTGGTTTAAACTTTAAATGGAAAGACCTTGGATATTTAAAACTTAAACATTGAAGCACTAGATCCAGACTGAAGATGCTACCTAGAATTATAAAACACAAATTTTCTTTGATTAAACCAAAAAGACCACTTTTATTTTTTCACTTGTCAGATATCAACAAGGAACCTGCAAATTGCACTCTTAAAACCCTTAATTTCCTTTATTATCCCATAAAACCTTAGCTTGTCAATAAAAATTTGTATCCGATTATGCTTAAAACTCTTTAAGGATTTCACTTAACCATCATTCATGCCTAACCCTCTGAAACAGTTTCATGTACAGTAGTGAGCATACAGTTTGATTTCAACCTGAAGTTCCCACTCTTACAATTACTTTTACTCTTAGAGTTGAACTTCCATTATTTGGGGTCTGCTCCATTGAGTGGCCTATTGTAGCTCAGACTGTAACTATGGCCTTCTACAGTTTTTGTGGGGATAAGCCTCTTATCTTACAACTGTTTCCTGAGATTCAATATCTTGATTAAATGCAATTGATATACCATTCGAGTTCTGCATAATGCAGTTATCTAAAGTATATCAATCTAGCTTTTAAGTTAATGGTCGAGGAAATAATTCGTCTTCGTTTTCACTCAATTTTAGGTTTACTTTCCAGTATTGAACAAGTCCACATGTCCAGTCTTCTCACATCATAGATGCCTTGAAAAGCTGAAGTGTCAGTATCCTGTCATGTCTTTCAAATACAGGAACATCCTTGAACTAATCATCGATCATGCATTCATTTGGAAAAGGAGGAATTAATCTGTCAAGGTTTGATTTGGCTTCAATCTAGTCGCGTCATCAAATTAATCCTGATTTCAGCAGTTTTGGAAGTTCTTGCGATCTGGTTCTAGATTTGAGAGTGTTAACTTTCTGGTACAAAGATAAAAATACTAGAAATGTCAAAAGTAGGTAGTGTCATACAAAAGTAATTTTATCAAGTCAAGAAGAAAAGTTAGACATCATATTTAATGTGTTTATTGTTTGATGCTTTGGGTATATCGTTTTCACTGGCACATGCTATGAAAGTAAAATAATCACACTTAAAAAATAAAAAAATGGAATCATGTTTCACATGATTCTAGAAACATTTAATTTTGACAATCTAATTCATGATAATAAACAGGCCACAAGATTCCAACTTTAGGATATCCAAATCTAAGTCTAGTTATCACCGCATCTGCTATCACTTGATTTGCTCTCTCATATCTTGCTGTTCATGTGGCGGCTAATCATCATGAAGGGTGCTGCTCTTTGATTGCTCTAGGAAGTGATCTAGGTCTTAAGGATGGGTTCTTGGATGGTTATAGAAAGAGATCGAAAGCCTAGTTAAGATTAGGTCATCTCTTATCTGATGGGCTCCCCATGCGCCTCCTTGCCCCCTTTCTTCCTTTTTTGTCTTTCTTCCAAAGCAGTAGTGTTCCTTACAGGCAATAAGGAGGCATGGTGACAACTCCAGCTGCCAACATATATGAGTCACTAAAAGACCCCCAGCTCAACTAGGAACTCATATTTCTCATGTCCATCTGATATACAATGGTAGACTCATTTACCCACGGTATGCTGTACCGGTCGATACCGGATGTACCGTTTTCGTACTGATGGGTACCGGTATCGGTACGCCAATGTCGGTATGCTTGATGTACCGCATATCGTACCGTATCGACACTTGGTACGCTTATACTAGTGCAGCACCGGTACGGGGTTTGGTACCGATACGACGAACCTTGCATCCACCTGTTAGGATATTGTCAAAGAAAAATAAGGGAAATAAAAAGGAAATAGTTGTAGATTTTTTTTTCTTGTCCCATTTCTAGATTCCCTTAAAGCTGGTTGCATCACTGTTGCTTTTGATTTTTCTTTAGTAACTCTCAACAACAAACCAAATCCTCCCCCCCCTCCCCCCCCCCTC
>JAOXJJ010000002.1:4609745-4672787 GCA_025769935.1 Phoenix roebelenii | reverse complement strand
AACCGGAGTTTGGTTTTGAGCAAGAACACTCAATGAACATGCAAGATTACCTGAAAAATTTGAGGCAGATGCTGATCCAACATTGCTGGCTGCCATTTGTAGGTTTCCGACCTGATTTACTGAGGGTTGTTGTGTCATATCTCTTGCTGTGGCATTTGATCCATAGGACTGCAGTTGAGGTTGTAAAACAGAAAGGATTTTCTGACATTGATCCAGGGTGATAGTGAGCTTAAGGAAATCTGGTGTTGCAGTGCTAGAGACCTGATTTGCTGTAGAGGTTCCTCCTTTGCCTTTTGTAAAGGTAAAACTGGGTGGGAAACTATGAAGTCTATAGCACTTATCCTTCGTATGACCCTTTTTCCACAATGACTGCATATGGGCCTATCTTTCCTGCAAATTTGGCCTCCATTGTTCTGCTTTGAATCAGATGAAGAGGTTTTGTAGACTGGCTTGTCGAAGATTTTACTGGCAAAGGCTGCAACCTCAGGACTTTGGGCCATGGCAGTTACCGCTCGTTGTCTTTCCTCTTGAAGTACAAGAGCAAATACTCTATTGACGGGTGGTAAAGGGTCCATCAACAGAATCTGCCCACGGACATTTGAGTAATAATCATCTAATCCCATCAAGAACTGAATGACCTGTTCTTCAGATTGGTACTCATTATGCTGTCGAGGTCTGAAGTTGGCCAATTCTTCCCAAAGTCCCTTCAAGCGGGTAAAATAAGAAATTACACTGCCATGGTTCTGAGAAAGAGATGAGGTTCTCTCGTAAAACGCATGAAGAATTGATGAGGTTCTCTTGGATTAATTTAAGTTCCTATAACATAGTATCTTCTTTACATTAGCTTATAGATTATTTACAAGTCATTTTAAAAATACAGAACCAGACTAACTAATAAGATGCCAGAGCTGAACAGCCAACCGATTCATTGTATCGTTTTCTGTGTGCATTATACCCCAGATTGTAAAGATTGGCTGAAGCCGGCAGAAGGGAAGTATATGTTTACAAAGACAAGCAGGTGTGGGATAATCACGCATAAAGTAGATGTAATTTTTAGTGATGTCAGGTATTAACTTTTTCTTCTTCATGGTAGGATGAGATACATAGATTTTTAAACCCTTCAAAATTTAGGCCGCCAAACCAAAGGTCTCATAAATATAACTCATTCTAAACAATGGTTTTTAAATAACGCCAAATTTCTATAGCAAAAGAAAAGAAAAAGGAAAAACATGGAAAAGTCTAGGAGAAGAAAATGACATATCCCATTCAAGACTCGATGAATATATACATATACATATATATATATATATATATATGTATGTATGTATGTATGTATCACTATAGGAATAGTAATTTTTACCGACGTTTTTCACAGCCTTTACCAATGCTAATAAGCGTCGGTAAAAATCCCACCGACGCAAGAGAAATCGTCGTAAACGCGTCGACGATACCGTAGGCCATCAACTTAAGCACATGGCCTACGGACTCCATTTGGCTACTAGCTAGTGGACACTTGCTGGCTAGTTAGAATTCTTATATTCTTAAAAAAAAACTGATTTTACGTCATTATCGAAGTGCACATCTTTCAATTAAGTATACTGGCATTTCTCTCGATAAAAGAAGCTCTAACCGACTTACAATTGTAAATTGGTATAGTGATTAGGGAAAGTAGGCCCAAATGGACAAATTGAATTTCCAACTAGCAGGCATCTAAATTATTTTCCTCCATACTTTCTGAGATAATTCTACCTATTGGCAGAGTGCATGTCATTCATGGGTGAAAAGGAAAGGATGTTAAGGAAATTGAATGCTAGATGGGTGACATTTACTTCTTATCGAAATATCCAATATTGTAAAAAGCATGGAGAATCGATGAGGTCCTCTTAGATCAATTTAAGTTCCTATAACATAGTATTTTCTTTCTATTCCATCTTCTTTAGATTAGGCAATAAAGAAATGTAGCAAGCACCTTCTTTGAATCTATTTGGCTGCTACCTAGTGGGCACTTGTTAGCTAGCTGGAATCCTCCTATTTTGAAACCAGCAAAGGTATAGATTTTCGAGGAAAAACACAACCTTTTTGTTGCGGTTACTTTAGCAACAAAGCAAATTTAAATAGTACACAAACATAGATGCAAATACACATGTACTATGTAATGGAGAAAAAAAAATTCTTAATCCACTCAACTCGAATCTCTTAAAAAAAAATTAGAAAAAATAGAAGAATTGTTAAAATAGGGCTTAAGTCCTCTTTTCGTTTTATAGATACTCCACACTTCATAAGTTGATGTATATAGCCCTTATTTATAATACTGGTATCACAATTCGGATTGAATTTCTCTCCTCGTTTGGATAGAACTAGATTTCCAAACATAAATATGACTAATAGAAGTAATTAAGAAAAAAATTTAAAATTCTACAGGAGATATATCTCAATTTTTATATCAACTTTGCCTGCGGGTACTCCACCTATTTCTTCACAAATTGGAAGATAATGTCCGATCAAAATCTTTTCCAAAAAAAAAAATGGTTTAACTAGTCTATTTCGGAGTCCAAATAATGAAATTTCAGTCCGATTCAACAATACATTAGAGTAATCTTTTCTCAAATAAATTTGATAATATTCTATCATTGGCTAATTTCTCTTTATGTTTGCTTCCAAAAATCTTGGCAAGGTAATCTTTCAAAATTTGGCTTACTATTCATTATAGAATGAATAATCTTGATTACTCTCATGGTAACAAGGAATAGTTGGGGAAAAATCCAAGTACGAGTGGCAAGTACCTTAATTCAAAATGCAAGGGCCATAATTAATACCTTGTATGTAGAGCTGATCAAAACCCGGGCTGGGCTGGATTCGGGTCGGGCTCTACAGCAGAAATTAGGCCCGATGGCTACGCCCAGGCCCTGCCCGGCCCGACTGTCGGGCTTAAATTTTTGTTCAGACTCGATCCAACTTTATAAATTTGGTTCTAGGCCTGTCTAGCCCGGCCCGATCCGATAGGCCCAACCCGACGGACCCGATTTTTTCTTTGTTTGGAATCTGAAAATGGGCCAGAATGGCCCGACCAGGTCCGGCCCGATTTTTTTGGTCGAGCCGCTTTTCTTGCCCAGGCCCGACCCATGGACCTTTTTTTAATGCTCAAGCCTGAAAAATTCCGGACCGGGCTGGGCGGGCTGGGCGGGCCAGAAGGCCCGTGATCAGCTCTACTTGTATGTGGTAAGTACTATAATTTTGGCAACATTCAAGGGTCACAATTGATCCATTAGATGATCTTTTCCATCTTGATTGCTTGCTCATCCAGCCCTTCATCTTCTTCATCAATCTACTCCACCTGTTGATCGCTGACCGAAAAAAGGTCTCCTCTCTTCCATGATATTGGCTGACTTTTTATCTTCCCCTCTCGATCTTCTCTAGCTATCGATGGTTGACCAAAATAGTGTTGCCGCTCTCCCACAACGTCGGCCAACCTTTCATCTTCCTCTCCTAATCTGCTCCATTTGTCGATGCCTGACCAAAAAATGGCAGCAGCCATGGCCGAAGAGCCCTCGAGGTTGGCGATGGAGGGCCATGAGATCGGAGGCCGTCGGAAAGAGGTAGAGATAGGCGAGCCATGGATTCCAGCTTCAACCATGGAGATGCAGGGATGGACATAAGACAGCGAACTAAATGAAGCTCGTGCTCCCTCTTCTCATGGATGAGTACTTGGAGGTGTCGACAGTGAGGCCATGGAATATGGGAACATAGAGCTCTTGTGAAACTAGATATACTAGCTTACATTTAAAAATATTATAACAAAAAACCCATACTTCAATATTATTATAATGACAGTGGATCCAAGATTTGCTGTATCTATACTATTCCTTTCCCATTTCTGTTTAATAGATTTATATTCTTAAATTTCTCATGTTTATCACTAATGGTGCTTTATGAGGGCTTTGGCTTTGCTTACAATCATGGCCTAATCCATAGCCTAATCCACCACCTTTCTATCCCCTTCGGATTTCAGTACTGAACCAAAAATTTGTATGATTGTAGCAATTCATTTAGGTTTTCATGATCTAATCATCATTATCTTTGGTCCTTAATTTCTTAGATAATATAATCAATTCTACTAGTTATTGTTCTTTTTAGTTTTTTGAAAATAAATGTTCGATCTTTGATCTCTTCTTTGCTTTAAATCGATTTCATTTAAGGGCGTCTATTTGTGACCCAACCCATTTATGTGATAACCAATAGATGGTCATGTAGGGTCTGGGTTTTACTTTGTGATATCAAAACTATGAAAAAATAGCCTACCTCTACAGTACAACCTAAAATAAGATGGGCTTAGGCAAGTAAAACAAAATATCAGGTTGGCTGCGAGTCAGGTTCGAGCCGAGCATTCTTGACCTACTGGTAGGTTGAGTCGGATTTAATTCAAGCTCTATGGGCCTTGATATATGACATTAACGTGACCCAAACCCGATCCAATGTAGATTGCTACACCTAATTTCATTTAATAAAAAACAAACTTGTAATCAAAATAAGCCAGCAATATTCTACCCCTCATTCATATTAAAGATGCATTTTTAGGCTTCATCTATGCACTTCTGGCTCTGTAGACTTCTTTTGTTGTTGTTGTCCTCAAGATTTGCTTGATGATGATCTCATCCATTACTTGATCATTTGCCCTTTTAATTCTCTAAATCCATCATTCTATACTTGTGCATACTCCCTCTGATCAGCTATTATTGGATAGATGTTTTTGAGTAAGTCTCGAACTTTTGAAATGCAAATAACCATTGTATTTGGGTAGCCCAATAGTTGGAGATATTTCATATGAACATCCCGAGTTGTTGTTGCAACATGTCATTTATAGCCAAGATCAATTGTTAACATTAGATTTGTGTTGCTCGTAGATTGCTTTTTGCCAAATTTAAGATATTTTATGGTTTTGACCTCTTTAACAAATGCTCACTTTACTAGTAACTTTAACCTGATTTTAAATGGTCATGGTATAATCATTTATCCTTGTGATTTTTTTGTAAAATATAAAATCACAAGGTTCTATGGTTTACAATTTACTTTCTTAATCGGTAAAATCTAAAAGAAGAGGAAGGATGAGAGGAAGAATATATATACTTGAGAGAACTTAAAAGATTATTAAAACATTTTTAACTCATTCCTACACTATACTCAGACTTATATATAATAAGACCACCGCAGTAGACTTTAAACTTTATGAGTTGTTTTATCAAGAGTTTTTTTTTATCTAACCTACCCAACAAGAGAAAGTGTTCGTCAGGGCCGGCCCAACTCTTATGCAACTGAGGCGGTCGCCTAAGGCCCCGGCTTAAAGAAGGCCCACCATAGGAAATGCCTCCAAGATAAAATGAAAAAAAAAAGGTTCTCAGTAAATTTTCCTTAAGCCGGCCCACTACAGGAAGGGCCTTAAAGACAAAACGGCCTTAGGCCCCCAAATACATTGGGCCGCTCCTGGTGTCCGTCTTATTACTGGGTTTGGGCCGGTCTATTGGCCGCAACAGGTGCGTGGCACGTGTGACAGGGGGGAGGGAGACTCCCGATCGGAGTCTTCCTCTTCCCCTGTTCTGATTCCCTCCAATTCCACCGGAAGACGGGTCTGGAGCGATCGCAGATTCCCTTGTTTGAGCCGATACTCATCTATTAAAGGCTCTCTCGCCCTCTTCTTTGGCACCAACCGTGGGAGCTCTTCCATTAGAGGCGTAAATCGCTAGGTGTTCTGTGGGCTCTTCCATTAGACCACTGCAGTAGACTTCTGGGAACTCAGAGTTTTCGCCGTCAATCTGGATGGAGGAGCTCGCCGGAGACAAGGTGATCTATCTCTCCTTCTTTTTCCGGTCTTTGGACTACTATTCCCCTTGAATCCCGTTAGCAAGCTGTCAGATTGATGTTAAACAGGACTCCCCTGTTTTGGTGTTTTTTTTTCCATTCAGTCGACCGTCACCGGGCGCGGCATGCCGCCAGCACCGCCATCGGCCGTCGCCGGGCGTGGCGCGCCGCTGGCACTTCCATCAGCTATCGACCATGGGGCGTTGCCGACCATGGGTGACTGCCCGCTGTCGAACACCCGAGAGAGAGAGCCTCCCGTCCTCTTTCCTTTTGTTCTCTCCTCGCTTTAGTTTCTCTTCCCGTTGGCATGTTCTTTCTCCAGCTTGATTCAGGAAAATCATTAGTTGAGAGGGTTGTTGGATAGCGTTGGGTTGCTATGTGATGGTGAACTCTTTAGAGAATTAATAGAGGGTTCTAAGTTGTTGTTGGATACCTTTAGATAATTTTTTTATATTGATTTGGTTATGTAGGAGAATAATCTTTTGGACAAGAGAACATTGAGCAGAGTTCTGCGCATCCCAGCTCGTAGATCGCGGTATAGGCGGGTGATTAGTCTGTCTGAGTTGTCAGCAAAGAATTAAGAATCCTCGTACACCGACCTGCATGATATAGATATTTTGTACATATATGTATGATATGCTAATGATCAAAATAAGTAAAAAGCAAGGATAGTTTTATGACGATTTCTGTATTAAATCATATTTTGATTATATATGCTTGTGACTGATAGTATGATGGATGCATATATGAGTATAACTTACACTTGCATAATCAGATTAACGACTGTAAAGCTCTGGACTAACCATATTATATTTATTGCCCCATCGTGGACGAAAAATATCACCGTGGTTAGTCTAAAGCTGGAAATAAAAAGAATTGAAATGTGGATGTCAACTTGATTGAATGAATAAGGACTTTGGGCTTATCTCGTTATCATCAGTTGCCCCATATAGGCTAGAAATGTGATACTATGGCAAGCCCTATCACAAGCTTGAAATGTAATACCTTGGCAGGCCTTGTCACAGACCGAAAATGTGATACTATTGGTTGCCCCATCATGGGCTAGAAATGCGATCGAAATTTGGCCCAAAGTCAAAAAGATAATTGATCCGGATCAAGTTAAAAAGAAATGGAATGAAAAGTATTAAAAATACTATTGAATAATTATGAGATATCACATGATATATAACTCTTGAGTGTATGTATTCTTATTGATATTTGATGTACATACGTATACTATTTGTTCGAGTATTATTGACAGTCGGTTTGTACTTTTATAATGTATGACAATTTTTGGCTATTTTCAAACTTATATTATTATTATTTGGATACGATGGATTTATTTATTTGGACTAATTAATTAATTGTGGAGTTATCATATTTTTATTCATCTTAAGCCTTGTATGATGTTTAGAGCTCTGCTTTAGGGCTCATGCGGCCGTGTCATGCAATCGACCCAAGTGATGGATTTGGGGCAAATTCATGATATAACAATCTTGGTAGCAAATTGGTTACCTTTAACAAACTCTTATGGCATCTACAACAACTTGTAACTAGATGTGAAAATTTTTTCATGATATTTCAATTAACCTATAATATCTTGACAACTATACATACATACATACACATACATACATACATACATATATATATATATATATATTCTCAACTTTTGTATATTTTCCCCAAAATAACACATATTTAGCTAAACTTACAAAGGTTGGTGTCTTGGCCTGAGTCATGGCTAAACAAATGTTCCACCAATCTCCTTCATAACTACAGTCCAATCAATATTATGTTCTCGACTTTAAACATTACATCTTACATATCACTACATAAAAGGGTAGACTTTGAGACGTGCCTGATTTTTTTTCCCTTTTAGGCAAGAAGATATGCTCTATTGGAAAGAGAAGAGAGAGAAATCTTGCATGATTTGTTAATTTAGGATGATGTTATGAGTTCTGGCATTTTCATGGCTAAAACCTCTCCATCCATCTTGATGTTGTCCAATTGTCAGTCCATCTTATAAAAATTAGATTGCATTATCAAGTTATATAAGTAACAAAAAATATATTATTTTTTAATGACATGAGGAATGACCATTGATTCAAGCACTTGTGCAATATAGATGCCCCTCAAGAGAGAATGCAAATAGATACAAGTAGCAGCTTAAGTAGGTAGTTGCCCCTTCCATCAAAAGTTAAAAATGAGTCTTACCAAGTAAATTATAAGTCCGGTTAATTAACTAACAAGAATGAATTTTTGAAAATGTTGAAGAGATATTGAAAATGTAAAGATAAATTTATACAATAGAAGAATAAATAATTCTTCAAAAAATAGAATGAAAAATAAATGATACTTATAATGTATTTAATAATTTATGATGATTCCATGATCACCTAATGACACTCTAACCTTTTCAATCTTTTTGATCGTCATGACACCGACTGAAAGACAATTTTCTTAAAATTCTTTAGCATGTCAAATTTAAATAGGGATCTACAAAAAATAATTAAGAAGAGTTTATATATTTTGTAAAATAATCAAAAAAAGTTTCTATATTTCCTAAAATAATTAAGAAATTTTTGCACCACTAGCACATATTTTTTAAGAGTTCTTTTTAATGTCAATAGAGATCTGTAAAAAATAATTAAAAAGAGTTTCCACATTTTATAAAATAATTAATAAGATTTTCTATATTTTGTAAAATAAGTAAGAAATTTCTAGGTGGAGGAAAATATTTTATAAAATAATTAAAAAGAAACACTCCCAAAATAATTTTTTCTTTAAGAAATTTCCAAATAGATGGTTAAATAGGAGACGTTTTTTTGGATTTTTTTTTTTTGCTAAAACAAAAAAAAAGAGGGGGGTGAGGAGGACCTCACCCGTATAGCAATCTTTACTGGGCTCCTTTTCCGCCGAAAGGCATCCAGCCTTTGTATTTAATTGACATCCATATGTTTCGAATCTAGGCCATTTCGATGGAAACTTAACTCCATTTCAATCATGGACTTCTTCGTTTTTTTCGGAGGACAGCGTTTTCTATTTTTTTTTTTTTTTTTGGCGGACCAAAGGAGCCCCGAGCATATCAGATTAGCCGGGTCAAATCGGCAAGTTTGAATCGTTCCCAAACCCGAGCGAAGACCGTGTCCATTTGCGAGTCTTGACAAAACGGGTCGCCATTTACCAATTTTCCAGCCCTACAATTGGCTTTCTTTTTCGATCGAAACCCTTCTCCCCCCGATTTTTCCACCTGCTCGCTCGCCCGCCCTCCGTCTGCCTCGGCTCTTGCCAACCGTGGCTTCAGACCAGATCCGACGAAATCCGACCTCGTCTCCGACCAAATCCCACGTTGGAGTCTGCTCCCTTGGTCTGTTACCTCTCTCTCAATCGCTCTCTTCTTGGTTCTTTCTTTGTGTATTTACGATTTGAACACAGGAAAATGGTGCCCCTAAGGCGAAGGTTCTAAACTTCTAATCAAGAACCAACTCTAATTCCAAACCCTAAAAATTGAGATTTCATCTCTGTGATTCTTGTTTATTTTTTTTCTTAAAAATGCAACTTCTGGTCGTTTTTTTTGGTTTTAAAAGGTCATTTTTTATGATTTGGGCATGCTCATGGCAGAAATTTGATTTTTTTTTCTGGGTATCTGATAGTTAATCGGATTTTTGGTTACTTTTCGTTTTTTACCCCTCCTACAGGCAGTGATTTGAGATCTACGTCATAAATTTGTGAGCTTCGTGATTTGGAGACGTAAAGAGCAAATGTGGAATTGTTAACTCGGGAGGATAAATACGGATCTCTGGATTTAGTCAGGTCTTCTGTGAGAAGGGAGAGGAAAACAAAAGAAGAAGAAACCAGATCAAAAGCTTAGGTAAGTTCTCTTCTTTTTGTTTTTTCCGCTTTTCTTCTGCAATCAAATTCTTCTTCTTTCTCTGTGCCTCTGCTGTTTGCTATTTTATCAATCAGATTCATATAACTAATTCTTCTGCTGCTGTATCTTTCATGGTTATATTTTGATATATATTATGTTTCTTAATTGATTTAACTGCAGTTGATTAAGCTAGCTCCCTTCAGATATAAATATAATATTAGGACATTGTTACATCAATAATTTGAAAACGTCGGTTCAATATTAATGTTGTTCCAGAATCTCTTGAAATAAAGTTATTGATATGAAGTTGATGTTATTTTATTTGATTTTGCTAAATTTGATTTTCTTTTTAGTGATTTAAGATTTGATAAGTTTATGTAAGAAGCCATTGAATTCATGTTGTCATTGATCACCATGTGATAAAGAGCCTATATGTTAAGACTTTGCCACTGATATATGTATATATGCATACATCTGTGTCTACACACATGTGCACGCTTGTGTCTACACACATGTGCACACCTGTGTGTCTACACACATAGACACACGTTTAAGTGAGTGTGCTTTTTAGTGTGCATGCGTGCAATATAAGTATGTATGCATGTAATTTCACATGTTTGAACTTGTTCAGTTTGTTGTCCTGGAGTAATACACTCGACTTTCTCTATCAGTTGCTCTCTTAATCTGGGTTATCAAAATTTGAGCTGTCGAAGTATAACCCCAGGCAGGATATTGACTTTAAAATTAAAAAAAAAAGCAAAACCACAGGAAACGCTGTACGAAAACTCAGTTGATCTAGTTGAAATTGAAACAAAAAGCAAGAATTTGGACCTTTCTTTGGGGTTATCATGGACTTGCCTTTGTTTATGTAAAAGACACTTGACTGCAATATCGGCGGAACTATCTCAAACCGGGCGGTTCTGGTCGTATTGAGCCATCCTAACGGCTAACCGGCACGGTTCCAGCAACGGATTTTGAGAAGGAAAGAGAGAAAAAGAGAGAGCGAGCAAGGAAGCGAGAGGGAGAGGAAGGAAGAGATAAAGGGCTGGTGGAGGCTGGCGAGCCGCACGAAGGACGCTCCTCCGAGCTTCGTGACTGAAAAATAGGGCAAGTCCCCTATTTCGTTTGAAACAGGGGCCCAGCCTCTTTTTTTATTTCGCAATTAAGTGAAGTAGGCAAACGATCTGTTTTTCGGCTGCAGAGGTTTTCGCCGCCTCTTGCCCTGGTCATCGGCTTTCGACAGCCCTCCACCGGCCCTTCGCCGGCTTCCCTCCCTCACTCCCCTCTCTCTCTCTCTAGCCTCATCTACTATCGGGTCGGTACCAACTCGCCCTGCTGGACAACCGATATGGTGCCCGATATCGGTTCTGCCGATATTGCTCGACTGTCTCTTTATATATGAATCTAGGCTTGGTTAAGGGGGCCTATCTATAGAGCATTTTTTGATATAGTGGGAGACACCAGTGTCTCAAAGAATTGGCGTTGCTGCAGAATTCTTATATCCGTTAATGACTTAATGCAATAACTACTAATTTTTGGTTATATATGGATGGATTGAGCCAATTTATGCCCAAAAAATACATTTTTTAGAATGTTGAAAATTATTTTCACATAATATATGATACCAGACCGAACTACCCGGATCAATAGGTATCGTACAAACCACGAACTTGGGTAGTTCGTGCTCTCGATATGAAATGAGGATCGAATTAGTGTGAACTGGCCCCTACCAAGCTGAACTACTCGGAATTGAGCAGTTCAACATGTAAGAGCCTGGTTAATCTTTACAAGAAATGGACCTCGAGTATTTAAAATTTTCTCTTTATAGGAATCTAGATCATGGGCGATCTTGTCGGTTTTTATTTTAGAATTTCCATTGGTCATGACTCAACTAAATTTGCCCTCAAATTTAAGCAAGTGTGGCCAAGTTCATCCCATATATGTGCATATGTGCCGACATAGATACATATGCACATATGCATATACCAAGATATTGATGTTAATATATATATGTACGTATGTATTTATTATGCATATATATATATATATATATGTTTTGCAGACATGCATAAATAAGTATATGAAGTAACTTATATGTAGTAGCATATGAATACCATTTTGCTTTTTTTTCCTGCCATACATGGGTGTAATACATGTCACAAGCTATTATTGATTATATTATTATATGTTTACTTGTTATAGTCCACTAAAACTGTATCTCTACTTAATCTAACTTCACTTTTGTTATCTGAGCTCAAGTCCATGCATGAAATTTTAATGAGGTCAATGTAAGTTATTTGTTGCTTCTAGTTTTCATGAAACTTTTGCCAACTTGGTGATTTGCCATTATTTTTTTAAATTTCTTATTCCAACTGATTTTCTTTAATAACTTGATATGAACATGGCCACGAAATATAGGCTTATTCGGTCAATTTTCGGTCATTTTGGTGAATCCTTCGATTGTAATCATTCCTATTAATGGCTTCATGTACTATCACTGCAAGCATTTAGTCATTTATTTATTTATTTTTTATTCTTGGTCCTATCACTTAATAATATAAATATAGAACACAATTACCTAGTACAGTTCATATTTGGAAATCATAAACCACCTCAACTACATCTATTACAAAAGAAGAGAACAGTTAAAGAGAACAAAATTCCATTTGAGATGGACCACAAGAAAAAACGGTGATAAGCCATTTTGCCAACTATAGGAAACATCTAGATAGTACCCACGGAATTGGCATACAAGAACATCTTGAATCACTTCTCCACCTCATCCAATTCCTACGAATAGAACCAATCACTAGGTTGTTATAGTGTTTTGCATCTTTACTTTTTTCCTTTCTTTTAAAGTCCAAGATATCTATGTATTTTCGTAAGGGATGTGTATAATTAGTGTCAGTTGTACTTTTCTTCTGTGCCGACAAATGCATGTTGACAGATCAAGTCATCTGTCAATAAAACCCATGATTTTCCTTTACAGAATTCATCCAAATCCATGCTTCAACTGCAGCCAGTAGTTAAGTATACAGTATAGCTATAGAGTGCCCATTAAAGAAGATCTTCCAGACATATCAGTCAAAAAGGGTGGGTCTTTTGGCCTTCTATTTAAGTGCATAATCAAGGAGACTATACAACCGACTTATTGGCAAAGAAATCATATGGTAGTTAGCTTTTATTAGTAAGGAATCTTTTTTTCACTTGAGGACTTTTTTGAGAGAAACGCTTGAGGTTAGATATTTATTTCATGATTTTCTTTGGTTCTTCATGAAAGGTGATATATTTATCCTCTTGCATAGTCATCTGTTGGCCAACTATATCTCTTAGTTTTCTTAGCCTTGCTTTGTATCCTCTATCTTTCACAAGGTATGTACAGTTTCTTTTCCCTGATTGTTTGTTCTTCATGAAGTAGTTATAAAACAAAACCACTGCTTCTGGCTTTCGTATCAGTTAATGGTATGTTTATTGGACACTCTTTTCTGGGTGCAGGAAAATGGCTGGAGGGTTCAGAGTGCTTCATCTTGTTCGACCGTTTCTGGCATTCTTGCCTGAAGTTCAAAGTGCTGACCGAAAAATTCCATTCAGGGAGAAAGTGATCTATACCGTGATCTCTCTTTTCATTTTTCTGGTTTGCAGTCAGCTTCCCCTATATGGCATACACTCAACTACCGGAGCAGATCCTTTTTATTGGATGCGCGTTATTCTTGCATCAAACCGTGGAACTGTCATGGAGCTAGGAATCACTCCTATTGTGACTTCTGGATTGGTTATGCAACTCTTGGTTGGATCAAAGATCATTGAAGTAGACAATAGTGTTCGAGAGGATCGTGCTCTTTTGTAAGTGTTGTGTTGACTATCAAAATGTTTGTCATAATAATCGAACACACATGTTCTTTAATTTTTCTTATTTTGCTCAATCAGTATTAAAATCTTGAGTGATTATATTGCAATAGTTAGATATGCCCAAAGAAATTCGGGTAAAAAAATCAGTGTTGCACAAGTTTATATGGCCTGTTTTAAAGTTTAAAGTAGTATTCTATTGATATGATAAGGAAAAAAACAATAAAATGCCACTACCATTTTGCATACAGGTTTCGTTTGGTTTTATTGTCTTTTAGACAAGCTATCATACAATCAAAGCAAGTACTGAAAAATTGCCCTTAGTCTTAGAAGAAATTTGTGGAAAGAAAAGAAAAAACCTAACTCAGTTTCCCTTGGCTTACATGAACATCTAAACACGCCATACAATGGACCTTTTCTAACTTGTTGGCAACTACAGTGATGCGATACTGCAATCCAACCATGTTAAATATGCATAGCTATGTAATCATGTATTTTATACTATGATAAGGGAGTTTTGAATGCTAGAATATTCCCTGTAGGATTCTGCATCAACTTTTCTGACCAAAAGGTCCTTCGGTTAATTTTAGCATCCTTTACAATCTCCAAAAATTATTCTTAGTTTGGAAACAAATCCCCATCTTTATTTTCTATATAATTGTTCTCTAAATGTCAGCTCTTCTCCTTGTTGAATTCTTTCCTGATGAACCAGTCTTCTGCTTTTAATCCCCAATAACTGAGAAAACCAGTGAGGAAATATTGGATGTAATTTGATCTTCTAATTTGTTAGGAAGAAACAAATTACAATCTGGGTAGCATGAATAAATGCTTCTATTCCCTTGCAAATACTGCCAACTATGTGTTGGCTTTGACATCGCATGTCTACTAAAATTTAGGAAATTAAATTGGTAAAGTCATTTAGGGGACACGTTTGACTTATTAGAGGCATTTCATTTCAACTTGAATGCAGTAGTAGTATCACAATGGTGCTACCTGGGTAGTGTCTAAGCTTCATCCAATTAGTAAATTCTGCAGTCTGACAGAGTGGACTATGAACAAGATGATGTTGATGATGGATGTCAAGATTAAGACTTTTTAATTTGTTTTCTTTTGTATGTAACTTATTTTTTATAATTTGTTTACTTCTTTTTGCTTTGTGCTGTTTATGTTTATATTTTTTCTCTATATAATTTTATATTTTAACTTTTTGTGCTTTAATTTTTTTGTTTCTCTTTTATTCTTTTTCTATGTTCTGTATTACAAATATATATTTTTTCCTATCTTTTGGTAAGTAATGTCTTTTAAATTAACGTGCACTGCATGTGCCAATCTGCCGGTATACAAAAATGTTATAAGAGATCTACAATAATTGTGAGAATAGAAGAATTTTTAAGAAAGACTTTTATTTTATTGGGCTTATGCTATGATACATGCAAAGAGATCATCGTGATTAGTTGAGTTTAGAATGCACTCAAGGAGCTGGATGCATGAACCACCATATACGCGCAAGAAATAAGAGGCCCTATGACTGCTCATGTTGCTATGAAGTATATGCATTTCCTGAAAATATATATCTTATTTTTATTATATATTGTTCGACCACTTGCCCATTTACTTCTTGTATCATTAACAAGAAAAGCAAATAACATGTGTTTGCTTTCTTTTGGCATCTGTTGCTTTCAAACATCTTGCCTTTAAAGATAGTTGTTGTTGAGTCTTTTTTGCATACTCTGTATATAAAATATCCTTGTTTTACAGGCAATGAGATGCAATCCATCAGTAAAGCAAGTCAAATGGGTAGTTGACCTGATAGTAGTTTTCATGTTTAATTTTCAGAAATGGTGCACAAAAGTTACTTGGCATCTTGATCGCTATCGGGGAGGCAGTTGCATATGTTCTATCTGGAATGTATGGTAGTGTCAGCCAGCTAGGAACTGGAAATGCTATTCTCATTATACTTCAACTTTTCTTTGCTGGTATCATTGTCATTTGTTTAGATGAACTTCTCCAGAAGGGATATGGTTTGGGATCCGGTATTTCTTTATTCATTGCCACCAATATATGGTAAGTTCATGATTTTTTTTTATCGTTATTGCCTCCTCTAGGACATAATATTATTTCTCTTACTGTGTCTTGCAGTGAAAATATTATCTGGAAGGCATTTAGCCCCACGACCATTAACAGTGGGCGTGGTGCTGAATTTGAAGGTGCTGTCATTGCTTTGTTCCACCTACTGATTACTCGAACAGATAAAGTCCGTGCTCTTCGTGAGGCTTTCTATCGTCATAATCTTCCAAATGTAACCAATTTGCTTGCCACAGTTTTGGTCTTCCTTATTGTTATCTATTTCCAAGGCTTCCGTGTGGTGCTGCCTGTGAGGTCAAAGAATGCCCGTGGACAACAAGGATCCTACCCAATTAAGCTGTTTTACACATCTAATATGCCCATCATTTTACAGTCAGCACTTGTTTCTAACCTGTATTTTATCTCCCAGGTACTCAGGCAGACAAGTATGGAACTGTTGACCATATTAACATAAATCCAAAAATATTTATTTTTTTGTTTCCAATGCAGTTATTATACAGGAGGTACAGTGGCAATTTCCTTGTAAATCTGCTTGGTAAGTGGAAAGAATCTGAGTATTCTGGTCAATCTGTCCCTGTAGGTGGTCTGGCTTACTACATCACAGCACCATCAAGGTGATTAAAATGTTAAATTTTATTTCACTCTCCTCTCTCTCTCTCTCTCTCTCTCTCTTTCTCTCTCTCTCTGTGTCAGCATGCACAAGCACACATGCATGTTTGTCCAGGATGTGTGCATGCTTGCTGTTTGTTTCATTATGCCTAGTTTTTTTTTTCTTGTGTTAATGCATGCCTTGATGAAATTTTTGGAGCACGTTCGTACATTTCCTAAAGTTTTTCTTGTTGTTGGAGCTTAATCTTATTATTTTTGTTTTCTCATTTACTGTTGCTTACTATATTAACCTTTGGAGCCAACTATGCAGCTTGGCAGATCTGGCTGCAAATCCATTCCATGCACTTTTCTATATAGTGTTTATGCTCTCAGCTTGTGCACTTTTCTCAAAGACTTGGATAGAAGTCTCTGGATCATCAGCAAGAGATGTGGCCAAGCAGCTTAAGGTACAGTTTCTTGCTATGGTTCTCTTACATTGCATTCCATGAATACATTGAGGTTCTGCAAATTTCGATGGTGAGCCAGTAAGGATTTGGAGGTCATATGTGTAGATATGTGAACAAAAGGCTATTTAACAATGTTCAGACATATCATCAAAAAAAAAAAAGACAATGTTCAGACATAAGGATTGGCTATAGGTGGGGATTTGGAGTTGACTTAGGTAATGCCTGAAAGGAACGAGTTTTAACGTATGGGTTTGGAGAGGAAGGCTTAATGTATATGTTAGAGATGAAAGAAAATGATCATTTTAATGTAGGCAACAAGGAACAAGAGAGGTACGAGACTGGTGATAAAAGATAGATTTTTGTAGTAGTTGATTTTTAATTTTCTTTTGATTTGTAATAAAATCTGCACATTGTAAGTGGGCGCGTAGGCTATTGTTTGGAAAAGTTTTTCTGGCTGGTCAAAACATATCAATATTGGGTAAATATGCATTTCTGTCCATTTGACTGGTAATATGTTGGCAGTTTTGTAGCCCAAACTTTGACTTGTCCTCTTGGAAACCATGATAAACATGGATGCCTTGCTTCCATTTTCTTCATGTGATTAGTTGGACTTTGTGATGTTGATAAGTTTATTGTCATGATTCAGTCATGGGAACAGTTTGTTGACACAGTTTCTTTTGATGAGCAGCCATAAGGCCCATAACCTTTTCACAACAATTTGCAGAGGTCCTCTTCCAAGGTTGCAGGTTCTTTTTGTCTTGACTCAATTAAACTGCCTCAGTGCAGGCTAACTCAATTGCTGATTAAGTAGCAATGATGCCCGACAATTGTCTTAAGTCTGAACCCTAGGAGATCACCATCTAACATCACATTGATGGAAATCCCAAACTAGGTTATTTTCTGGAAGTTGCTTTGTGTGTTATGGCCATTTTGGTGTTGCATAGATGAGGACTGAGTATTGAAGTCATATATGTTCCATGCTTTGATATTTTACTGACTGAATACTGTTACATGTGTTACATACTGGTAAATGTATTGCTATTGGTGTATTTGAACTTTGGGCATTTTGCAGGAACAACAAATGGTGATGCCTGGTCATCGGGAGTCAAATTTACAGAAGGAATTGAACAGGTACATCCCTACTGCAGCAGCTTTTGGTGGGATGTGCATTGGTGCGTTAACAGTTCTAGCAGATTTTATGGGGGCCATTGGTTCTGGAACTGGTATCCTGCTTGCAGTGACAATCATATATCAGTACTTCGAGACATTTGAGAAGGAGAGAGCCAGTGAGCTTGGATTCTTCGGCCTTTGATCTCAATACTTTGTGCTTCCCCCATAAGCCTAGTCGCAATTTTGATTAGATGATACGGATGTAAGCCGTGGTTTAGCAATCTTTCTATGAAAGGCTTTTATGCTGCAGAAGTTCTGTTGACAAGGAAGTATTCAATTTTTTTCAGTTGAGTAATGTTGAATCGTTGCCATTCCCAAATCTTAATGCTATTACTGCAGTATTATTTAAGTTTGTTCAATCTTCATTTCATAGCATTTTCTGGTGGTTTGACTCCCAAGCTTTCATCCTAGCGGATGGTATGCCTTGGTGATACAGTTGCCAATATTTCATCAGCAAGTCATAGATCTTGTATTGAAGTTAGCACAAAATGTGTTAACGGCATGGGCAACCTCTGCTTGCATAAGTTTAATGCTTGGTTGTGTTTGAAATTGTAATTGTGATCTTTGTTTGGTTGGATCTTAGATCATTCTTCTCTGGTTTGTCATTTATTGCCAAGAGTCATATGGTTGCTTGAATGGTTAATCTTTTTGTGATTAGTCTGTGAGATTGTCGGGCAGCTGTTATCATATATGCTTTGGCTTGCTAATCCATTGGCTAGACCTTGTTCAAGCCTTCGACATGGCACAATCATGCAACTCCCAGTTGACCATATGTGATCATATGTGATTTTGGATGCCGGAGCTTCCTCTGCAAATGCTTACCATTCATGGACGATGCTCGACAAGGCATCCTTTCCTGTACATTGTGAAGCACTAGGCCAGACCTTGAACAGATGCATAATTTCCTTGCAATGATGTCTTGAAATCAAATTGATGGAACCAGCAGAATTGTTCATATTGGAAGCAGGTCCGATCAACAAAATGCTTGTCCACACCATGAATTTAAAGCTGGAGTGATGTCAATTAAAGCAGTTTCAGAGGCCCCTCCTAGCATTAAAAGTGAATTGGATTTCAAACTTGTGTTTTTATTCAACTGTTATATTGTGTTACAATTGTTGTTGTATTTTGAGAGAAGATTGTTGGTTATTGGAGTTGGTGGGGCTTAAAAAGCATAGGCTGAAGGCTGTGCAGATATAGATTGGATTGATTGAAATTGCAAGGTCAAGTACAACTACTTTTTTAAGGATTGACATTGTCGTCTTCACCTTTTACTTCTCTTTCCTCCTCTTCTTCTCTCTCCTTTCTTTCTTTTTGTTTTTTTTTACACCTTTTCTATCCTGCGTCGCATGCATGCACAGATTCAAAGCAAGTAGTTAGTGCACACCAAAAACACATCATGGATGTGTCCAAAGTAATCGATCAATGCACGCCTACCTACCTCGATGCATATTTTACAACATCTGACGCACGTTTAGAATGGTGACATGCACTTACGAGATGAAAAATGATATACGTTCCATTTCCCTCTTTTTTTTATTTTATCATTTGAGTAAGGGAAGACCGAAGATGGAGATTTTAGAACTTGTTATGGTTTTTTTTTTTTTTTTTTTTTTTTTTGCTAAGACAGGCATGTAGACTATCCAAATCCAAACACATCCAATAAAATCAGAAAATAAAATATCACAGAATGCCCTAAGCAAATTCTCTCCTCGAGTCCACATGTTGCCATCGGAGTGATTGGCCGCATAAGGGGCCACCTAGTCCGCAGCAATGTTGATCTTTCGGAAGACGTGCTTAGCCTGAAAGGCCATCCTATCTTCGCTCATCAACCAAATGTCCTGAAGTAGGAGGTGGTCCAACCTATCAATGTGACTGAGTCACCCTTCACAATGATGTAACTGGCCTGCAAAACCCGATGAGCATAGCGAATGCCCGTCCAAGCCGCACGCAGCTCAGCTTCAGAAACTATAGTATCCGACAGCTGACAACCGCTAGCCGCCACCAACCTCAAGCGTGAGTCCCTAATCATGAAGCCTGCGCCCCCTCTGTTCCATCTAGTATTAACCCATCAAAGTTGACCTTGAGGAAGCTCGGGGGTGGGGGCTCCCAGGTGAAGAACACCATCCGTGGCGCTATCTGAGCATAATGAGAGTCCCAAATATCCCAAGCTATCAAAGGCCCGCCTACAGGAGTAACCCTAAAAAACTCCGTTGTCTATATTCGGTCGTGCTCCACCGCAAGCCGTGGAGACAAGCTACATTCACCGAAAGTCTGAGCATTTCTAGCCAACCAAATCTGATGGGTGATGCAGATCGCTTCAAAAGCCATATGACGCAACTGGGGACCACTCGACCATCGACGATGGCCTGCACAAACTGGCCCCTCTCGCCTCAGACCCCTTGTGGGAACCCGAATAGCTGTCAGGTTTTCCTCGCCCACCCACATCGAAAGAGCACGTGGTCGACAGACTCGTCATCCCCACACTAGGCACAATATGGGGGCAGCTCTCGTTGGGAGTATGTTCCAAACCACTTTCCAAAGAAACAAGGCCAGTCTTGGGCGTAGTCCAAACCGCCAGACCCAAACGCAATCCGGGCCGGTCTCATAATCCAGCTCCAAAACCCGGGCGACGTCCCTTATACTGACCCTCATCCTACAGGAGAACCGCCAGACCGGACATCCGGTCCGGCACACCCCGGCACTGGAAGGAGCCACACCAACTCAGCTAGATGCACACCAAACACCTGCCTCAACCTATCCTCATCCCACTCCCCCCTCCAGGAGTAAGTAGATCGCACACCAGTAAACCCTTGGCCCTCTCCGGATTGACCATGGTCGGCCACAATCTCATCGGAAGGGCGTTCAACCACGGATCTCCCACTACGTCAATGCTTCTACCATCACCGTTTAGCCACATGGTGTTAGCCAGGGCCACCAGCAGAAACCTCCTAATCTCATGCCATATAAAGGAGACCGACCTCCCTCGCCAAATCCCCTCCGCCTACCCTACTTGACCATATCTGGCAGCCATCGCTTGACTCCAGAGGCCATGAGGTTCCAAGAGGAAGCATATCGCGTGTCGGGCAAAGATCGCCTCGCGCCTTGCTCGGAGAGACTGCAGTCCGAAGCCACCTTCCCCGAGGGGCCGACAAACACTATCCCGTGCTACTATATGCACCCCATGGCGCCCTCGGAAAGAACCCCAGAAAATAGTAGCGACAACAATAATAATTATGATTGAGATGATGCTTTCGATAACACAAGGCAGGGGAACCATGGTTATCCATTCCTTTATGAATAATGACGAATCAAGGAGAGAAGAAATCAAGGGAACTGGCATGGCTTCTTCTCTAATGAGCAAGGGAATCTAGAATCCGAAGATTGAACATGAGACAATGGGTCGATGGAGAATAAATGCAGCAATAATCCATCATGATAGGCCATTGATTTATGTCTGGAGACATGATTTGTTTTTTATCATGGACATGGCAACCGCAGATCTATTTCCAGCCATCTACAAGCTCTCCTGAGATGATATGGGTTTCAGTGTACGTGTCTACATCACCTCGTGCTTGATTCCAGCTTCGGTAACCCGTATCATCGTAGCTCCTTCTAGCAGGATTAAGCTCGAAGGGATCTATTGAACTAATCATGGAGGAGTGAACTGCCTCAGAGTTGCACTAGAAGATGTCATCAAGCCTCCAAATAATTCCTCATGAGGCCATCAACCATTTGGCTGAGACCATCAAGTGATTTCGCATCCATGGTTGCATCTTTTGGCTCAGATTATACAAAACAAGATTATTTTCTGATAATTTTTGGAATGAGGAGGTCAATAGCTGCACTGCTAAGGGATCTCACTCCTAATGCTGAGTCATGCGTGTGATGCTTATGCTCCGGCTTCTTAATTGCTAACCACATGCACTGCCTACTTCAACGACTGCAGATGTGTTATATTATAATTCCCTCGCAAGTTGTATGGCAAGTAAAAATTTTACTTTATTTTTCCTCCGGATCCCTTCTTTGACAGTGCATCTTGTCGCCGCTGAAGAAATTCCAAGTTGAACAGATCGGATAAGCTCCGAGCTGAAAAGATTGAGAGTGCATGAGAAAATATAAAATATAAAAATAAATTTAACTCATCCTATCAACTATAATTTTTGAGGCAACTGGTGGTTTTAACATGGTACCAGAGCAGAGGTCCAAATCCGCTTAAGTTTTTAAGTCAAGTGGTGATTTCATCGTAATGGTATCAGAGCAGAGGTGCGAAAGGTGACGCAAGAGCAGGCGGCAAATGCGCCGTACTCAGCTCTATAATCGACAGGCTCCGAGGTGGTCCATCGCTGCTGCCGTCGCCGGACAATGGCAACTGCTGCATACTCTCGGCAGAGGAGGATTAAGACTATGTAAGGAGGTTGCGAGGGCCGAAGGGGTTCTCTCTAGCAGTTGTGGAAGCAGTGAAGAGGTGTGGAGGGAATGGCTTTGATCTCTGCTGCCGGTATACCAAGTGGATTTTGGGGTGGAGAAGGCCAGTGTGGGTGGGGATGGCGAACAAGCATGCGAAGAGGCGTGGGTGTCACTGGAGGAGGAGAAGGAGATGGTGTGGAGCTCGAAAGGGATGAGGAGCTGCTCTCCTTTCTTTCCCACCCGGCATTTGGTGAGACGGAGAGCCATCTTATGAGGGCGTAGAGGGGAAGGTAGGAGGAACGTAAACAGGAGTCCCTTCTTCTGATCTTCTCCTTGAGTTGTCCTGATGGTTATTATATTGTCGTCATCGCTGTTCTTCGTGTTGCTATTATCATTTTTGGATGAAGCTAAATCTTGGCGCGTGCAGGAGAGAGTATGAATAAAAAAGATGTAAGTTGCTGAGAGTGGATCTTTTTTCGATAACATCGCTAAGAAGAATGCCATTGCGATGTTTTTTTCGTGGGCTTCGGCCCTCCTTTCCTAAGTATATATTAAAAAAGATACAATCTTTTTACAAGAACACCACTAGAGGAAAATATAAGTTCGTTGTCGAGGATTATTTCGGCTTCCAGCAGAAAGGTAAATTACGGGTCCATTTGCAGCAAATGGATTGCAGGCAGTCTTTTAATTTAATTTACTATAGAATTTTGTTTGGGTTTTTTTCTTCATATCCATCCACAAGTTTTCAGCAGGCGGAGATGTAGCTTTCTACTTGTATCCGGCTAGAAATAGAATAGAACTCATATGAACCCGTTATGAGTGGGAAATTATCTGAAATTTTGGCTACGAGCATCTTCTAAAACTTGCAGGCCGAAAATAATCAATTGATAATCCCTGCAGCTTCCTGAAACTCATCAAGTAGAAACAGGGGGCATGAGGAAGAACAGCTTTGCCAACGGCATTTCATAGTCTGGAGAAGGGATTTTGAACCTTGACAGTCTCCAAGGACTCGTACTGGTTCCGCAGCCATATCTGAGGCGGCAACTTAAGGCATCACATTGAGTCCAGCACGTAGATTGACCGGAAGGTTGTTAAGGCTATGTTATTGAGATCAGTTACCCATCATAGCACACCAACAGTTCAGGGCAAGTTCTATTATGTGTTTCCTGACATGGTTAAATATCTTGGTAATTCATGGACTTCCAAGGATGCTATCTGTTGAGGGATGATTTCCCAGGAAACTCCCATCTTCAACAAATTTGCGTCACCAAAAGTTGTACATATAATGGCAAATGCAACGAGGCAATAAGTGAAGCACTGATCTTAGTTAATCATAATTATAACAGATATCTTATAACCTCCAAACATCAATCCATACCATGCTTCGAGATGAGATGAATGGACATGTTATTACAATATTGCAGGATTTGGAATAACATGAACAAAAATGCTTCAGTAGCTCAGAAATATCAGTCAACAGTCAAGTCAGCTGGTGTGGTGCTCTCATTGCTCCCTTTGAATTGTTATGGTGTGGTGCTCTCATTGCTCCCTTTGAATTGTTATGGTGAACCGTGCCACATTTAATGAAGCAAAAGGGACTGGTACAAGACACCTCAGTGACTTCCTTGTGATTTTACCGAGTTACTGTAGCATTGCTCTAAAAGAAATAAGATTCAAGCTCAGAAACCACATAAGAAACATTGATGGCAAAAGGCACTGGGAAAAGTTGATTTTGACTTATTACAATACAATTACAGCTGCTGTAAATTAAATACAGAAATGGCTGGGCATCTCTAGTGTACATTGATGTTAGTACATCGCTCATCCCAATGAACACAAAAACAATTCCATGCCTCCAGAGAATAAGCTCTTAACTCACCTTTCCACCACACGAGTCGACATGCTGGAGCTTGGTGGATGTACAAACACGTGTTGGTCCTCAAACACATGGACTGAAAAGAATTCTGAACATTCTATCTAATTGCCGAGCATCAAGTAATTGACAACCGCGAAGAACTCATTCTCGACTCTAAAGCTCCATTAGGGCGGCATCAGTTTCAGATAATGGCGCTGCAAAAGGAGAAAAAATAACCTATGAACAAGTCCTGCATATTTTGTGAAGAAGCAGACTGGGAGGTGTGATCAAATAAGCAATGATTTGGTGAGTTTTACATGCCCTGGTATGCAAATCTACTCTCCGGCATTAAATCCCCCACAAAATGAGGACAACCCATGAAAGACATGATTTGTGCAACTGATTTGTGAAACAATATGTCCTTATAGCATTTATACTAACAATTGTCAAGTGGTTTTCCTCATCTAAGGCCCCTATCATATCTGAGATGGATGCATGAGTCTACATAAAAACAGCTAATAAAAAGGAAGGACATTTGAAAACCATTACAGAAACAAGTCAAGGAAGTAATTTGGTAAGATAAATATTTATATACCAAGCAAGTCTTCGTATGTATCTTGGAAGAACGATGATTCCATTAGCAATGGAGGTGAGAACACTTGATCCAGACCATCATCAATGTCAGTAAATGTGCTCTGCGCATTACCAAGGGCTGGCTGAAGCAGTTCTGTCTGGTTTCCGTAATCATCAAGTCCATTCAACTTATCTGACACGACTGGCACTGAATTTAACTGGCTCTCAGTGTTAGAATGGAGATCTTTTGTATTCCTGGAGACACTGATTTCTGGTGGAGAGAAAACCAATCGCTGTTTTCTTCGATTCGGAATAGCATTTACTTCTTTTCGAGAAACATCTACTGAGAGAGGTATGAAGAAGTGTTCAGACTCATCATCGCTGCTCTTATCTTGGGACCATTCTGCGTTGTTTGACAGCTTTGACAATGCAGCTTCACGAACAGAACGCCTAAGGTTCCGAGCATAATAACCATCACCATCTGTAAAAGCAGGAAAAGAAAGGAACTAAGTAGATAAATAATAGTATGCAGAAGAATGGCTGTGCTCTTATCACCAGAAACCTAGAGAGTTAAAAAAAAACAAGCAAAGAGGCTTAAAGTTCTGTAGACATCTATAGGAAAAGCAAGCAGGCAGACGATCAAAGGTGCTAACCTTGTGCTGCACCATCAGTTTGAACTTTTGTAAGCTGTTGTGCAATTGATTTCCCTACTGGTAGACTTTCTTGGTTGGACTGTGTAGTTAATGCATGCCGTTTTGGTGCATGCATGCCCTTCCCAGATGAATTCGGAGTCAAACTAAATAAATGAGGAAGCTTCAAAGTTGGGCTAGTTGAAACTTTCTCAAGCTGGACAAAGGAGAGTTTAGAAGTCATCTCTGCAACTTCATCAATGGCATTTTCCTGTTTCTAATTGAAAAATGATCAGTTGGAGGACAAATAAACATATAAACAAAGATAAGTTTTGTAAACAAAACTAAAAAAAGTCTGTTGGATTACTACTACCATTCAAAGCCAAAAGTGTTATAACACATATAGGAAGAGGATTGATGAATTCTTACTGGCGGTCTTCCAATACATTGAGACTGCATGGGTAAGTTTGATCTGGCATCATATTCATCCATCGTAGTTGAAGAAATACTGTTTACTTCTTCAGTGAGCTCTGATATTGACTTCTGCATTGCTGGAACAGCATCCTTTAGTTGATTGATGAGGCCCTATATTGCAGACAGTTGATATCAAGACGTAGCCAAAAGTATTGAAATTTATGGCATAACATGACCTGAATTTCCAATGCAAAGATAACAACAATGTAAAATGAAGAAATGATATGTATGATTTCTAGACGCCATTAGGACAATTTCCATAATATAAATGCATATACAAGAATGGGGACACTACATATTAAGGAGATATACATCTAGAACGGCAGTGCACATCCCCTTCTGCAAGGTCTAAATTGTAAAAACTAGTTATGATCATCAACTACCAAGGATGAAATCAACTCAAAATACAATTCACTGTGTGCACACATATGCATATGATGGACCACCTATATTGAAAATTCACAACATTAATCATGAGCTATGATATATCAAATACCTAGAAATTTAAAATCAAATACTTTGGTAGTTATTTTCTTATCTACCAGAAGAAATAGGATAACAAAATGCTTCGTTATCATAAAAATAGCTAAGCCACTGATCATGATCCAATCTCCAACACAAACAGATCAAATTCCAGCAAATTCTGATGTTTTCAGCCATAATTTGTAATAAATCATTGTGCCTTACCAATAAAATCATTCATCTTGTCCACTTGATGCATAGGTACGGAATTTCCAGGTTTACCACTTCAACATTATAATATTCTAGATCTTGATCAATAGCATAGATTTCTTTATTTAAATAGCCTATCATAAAATTTGCACTGAACTACCGGCTCAATAAGCACTCGCACATGTTCCTTTGTACAACGAAGTTATCTTCAGCTCAAGCAGTAGCAGACTAGGCGAGATATTGTTGTAAATTGTTGTAATCCAATTGCACATGACAGTCAGTGTTACCCTCACAATCCACATCTTAGGTTTTCTGGACATGCCGAGCACTTGGAATGCTTCATAACACTCAACACATCGAATCATTAACACAAGATATCATCACTGTTATGTGACTGCTTGGCACTTACAAAAAATTCATAATTCTAATACTAAATTTATCAAAGTTTTTATTAGTATCACAAAGCAAGTGGTCCAACTAAATACATATAAGATAGAACTCATCCGTGTCATATATCTTAAAGATTTCTGTGTCAGGATCTTTCGAACACCTCAACACTTGACATCCATGTCACATGTCTAACATTGATAATAATCATCTCCATGACGAAAGCAAATGTCTCGGCATAAATATTACCATCCACTTTTAAAAATCCACAAGAATCAAGCCTTATATCACACGACTTATAAAAGTACTAATATCACCAATCAAATGGTGAGAAAATATTATTGCATCATCCGAATATTTTCTGGACAGAGCCAAGATTATCATAATGTTGCCTAGTATCTCTATTTTCTAATTTATCCATAGCAATTCAAAGAGACAAAAACACCACAGAATTATAAAAACTATAATTGTTAATGAATGAAATCTACATGATTTAATTTACTATTGTGAGTATAGTAGTATAAATTTATGACTAACAATTAACAAGGAAATTAATATAAGCAGATTTACATGTTTCTTAGGAAATTTAGCAACTTGTCATCAAGGATAAAGGATTCATGTATCATGCCCATGCCAATCAGGGTCAGCATAACATGCATATGGTTATGTATGCAGCATGTATTAAATATAGTAAAATTCACAACTATAATGCTAAGCTACTTCTCTTTATTCAACTTATTTTATACATTAACCCACTTCAGCTGTTTTATACTGGTATGTAGACAAGTTGTAAACACATAAATTTAGCTTTTAACTAATTCATAATAATTTAAGATCATAAACCATTCTACATAACTATGTTGATTGCTATTCAATATGTATGCAGCTCAGCTTCAATTTATTCATCACATAGATTAACTTTACAAAACTATATTACACAATAACACAAACAAGTTCAAACAATCACGCTGAGAACTATCAGAAATGTGCAATTATTTTACACATTATATTGAGTATTATACAAATACTATTGCTACCATGGAAAGTCAATATATTAAAGTACCATTGGAAGATTATAGAATATGGGATACCGTATTATACTAGGGTGGTACTTTCCAAATAATTATAGTCTCATTATCATTCAATCTGTAGATCAGTTTTCCAATTTCATTATAAACAAAGCAATAATAGTAATAAAAATACAGATAAAGTGTTCCAGGCAATTTGGAAAGGAACAAAGGTTGTGCCACTATGTATCTAACTATAACAATATGTATCAAAACGACATGCATCAATTCGGGCCAAAAGATACAAATATAGAGATATGAATCATTACCATGTCAATAGACTAACAGAAATGGTACAGATTGTAGATTAAACACAGTACGGATGGGCACCTTAATTCCAAGTTATTATTTAATTGAAATAGCACTAAATTAATAAACAAATTTGTTTTCTGTCAAAAACAGACAAATAAGTAGTTCATCTATCTACCCCTTCTTAATGGAGCCAAATGGGGCCAAATTAGGCTTGCTTTTGATCTTGATATTAGAGGTTCCCCTTCATAATGGGATTACATTAGCCTTGATTTTTAGCCCCTTCTTGATGGGGCCAAATGGGACCAAATTAGGCTTAATTTTATGTTTGAGATTAAAGTCCCCCTCCCTAGTTTTGTTCGATTTTAAGCTTATTGGGTCAAATTAGGCTTGATTGTAAGCTTGAGATTAGAGTTTAATAGAAGTAGACAGGATCTAGATTTGCCCTAGCTCATAATCAAACCTATTTGCAGTGTCTTTGGGAAAAAGCTACAAACATTCATGTAACTTAAAAAGAAGTCATAAGAATGAACTCCTACGAGCCAGTTTTACTCATATTATGGGCCTAAGTTCATAATTGATGACATAGCTAATATAGTTTAGCATACTATTATGCTTAGTTCTAGAAGCACTAGAAGATTAAAAATCTTTCAAATATATTGTCCATATAGAAACATCATCAACATGTTAATTGAAGTAATATTATCTTCATCTAGACTCATTAGGTCCTTGACCCTTTTTTATTAGTTTATATTCTCTGATAATTAAATATATTCTTATAATAGCAAAGTAAGAACTGAGAAAAGGGAAAAGAAAATATAAGAATATCTCTTTAAATCTTGGAGGCAATAAAAAGAAAGAAAAAATGAAAGAAAGAAGAGGAATTAAACCACGCCCTCAATTATCTGCATAAACAAATAACTGAGAATCCTTTCTATAAACAACTTTCCTTTTAAGGAATCCTCCACTAATAGCCAGGTACTCTAGGAACGCCAATCCTTAGTGTTGTAACAAGATTCGGTACTAACTCCAAAAATATATAAACTTCAACAAACTAAATGATTTTCACCATATGCCATGGAAACCTTTTGGCTATTAGTTCTTCTATTCTCAACTTCAGTGGTTCACATATTTAGACTTTTATGAGGACAAACCTTAACCGAATATAGAGGAACTTCATGAACAATGACAGCCTGAACAAGAATGATAAAACTACTCCCACACCAAAGACAGCAGAAGCTGCTTGCTATATTTCCTGCTTTAACTCAGTATATTGCATACTGTATATTTCTTGACTATGTTTTGTTTCCCTTTTTGGATAAAAGAACATATGCTTAGCCCAATCAATCATTCACAAAATCAAACTTTCAGTAACAGCAAAAACAGTTATGAATAAGATAACTGCTGTGGAAGTATCGCCAAACCTGTATGCTAACTAAATGTTGCCGATGTTCTGCAAGGGTTGCAGCCAATGACTCAGCATGACCACTCGTACTGGTGTCGCATGTACTACGAAGTAGTTCTGGGCCCTCCCCATCATTAGCCTTAGCCTATACCGACAATTGTATAGCAATTTCTTGGGTCACAAAAAATAGTAAACATTATAGAAGAAATTAATCATGTATTGGGTTAGCCTCCAAAAAAAGCATGAGCATGATCTAAAATGGAATAAAAAGATCAAAAAAGGCTAGATTATGGAATAACATGTGACGGCATCCAATGATATACATATTCCCTATGGCACAATAAATTACAAAATAAATTGATATCTAAAACAACTGCAGTTAGTAATAAACTATATATCAAAGAACTGATTAACAATTATGTGACCAGATTATTGGATGGCAACTAACAAATTGGAATGGAAAATCAAGTCTTAATACAATTAGTTAGATAAACAAGAATTGATTTATTAACATTGTTATTGTATTCCATGAACCTTCCTTAGTAAGTCATTCTAAAACACACCCTTCACAATTTATCTGCTACAAAATTTACTTACTGGACATCAATTACTCAGTAATACTGATGCATTTATTAATATTTTTAAACATTCAAGTTATTACTAGAAGAATTAGGGTCAAGTTGGGATTTAAAATACATAGGACCAGAAAATCCAAATCTTAATGTTAGATCAATTAAATCAATCTGTCAATCAAACTATGCATTCTGAGGAAAAAGGATGTTAGACATGACATGTTAAATTTTACGTGAAGAAAAGAAAAGGTAGATTCAACCCTTTGCATCCCCTCCTCTCTCCCTTAAACTCTTATTTTACTATATTAACAATTTATCCTCTTTCAAATGTTCCTCACTTATCCTTGTTTACTGCTATTAACAATAAAAAACTCAGACCATAACAGATCTGAGTCAACATCTGCTAGAATCTTCAGCAAATTGTCATCAATTGCCCCTTTTCCAATCTTCCTATCCTACTTCTTGGTTAACCCTATTTGCTGCTACGTGATTCTTTTTTATGTCAGAACAACAAATCTGAGAGATTTGAAATCAGCTATGCATTAAAAACCTCTCTAAAATCTTCCTCCTTTTGGGCTCCTAAAAAAAACGATTTGGGTCGACAGCAAAATATGATCTACTAACATTAGTCAAGGGTTTTTTTTGTGTCCTCAACCTTTTATTATTTTTGTTGCAATTGTGTTGCATATAGTTTGCAATGAATGAGCTAATATTTAGGCATTCTGCATTTTATGGCTATATTTATCACCTCACAAAAAGGATGAGAAGCACTATCCTGTGGCATTTTATGGCTATATTTATCACCTCACAAAAAGGATGAGAAGCACTATCCTGTGGCTTTATTGTTATACTATAAGCCTGTAGTATCTTGGGAACATAGCATTATTGAAACAGAAGAGGGGAAAAAAAACTAAATACAGAACAACACTTCAAGCACTGCTGGTATATATAATGCATAAAAAATTCATGTAATTATTTATTTGCATATTTGTTGTTTTGAGAAGTAACATTGTCACATTTTATCTCTCTTCATTACAACATCTTAAGGGAAAAACAACTAGAGTTAATCCTACACAAATAACAAACCACACATCATATTAAGGATGAAAAGTAAGTACATGCTCTTATGTTTATTCTTTATTATATCAACATTTATATAAATCATATGTCATTTGATACCATATAAATTAGCTGGATACTTAAGAATCAATGAGTGCTTTATAAAGCCAGGTTAAATACAGGCAAAGGTAAAATTCAAGATGATCCATGTGGTAGGTTCCTAAAGTCTCAGATATCTTAAACCTTCACAAATAAGTCTTACCCCATAAAAGGACTCGATGTTATTGGAAAATTATAGCTGATAGATGTTTAAAATGTTCTACACAGGTGTACCACCATGATGAAAGGAAGAAAAAAGATATCTAAGCACATGAATTAAAGACCTTAAACAAGGCTCGCACAACTGAATTTTTCCATTTTTTTACTTGACTAACATTGTTGAAGATGTGTTGTGCCTTAAATAGATAAACTAGACGTTTGACATCAGATATACAGTCAGTTGCACAAAACAGACCAAACTATCAAAGGCGTCACATTCAATCTACATTAATTGTTTGACATAAGAGAGTAAAGAATGTTTTCCAACAGAATATACAGAAAAACAACAACACAAGAGACAGAATGTCATGTCCAGCACTTAGAGATCTGCACCAGATTTGTTGGCGAAACATAGGTTTTGTAAACTCATGCATAATGCTAAAAAATTTTGTTTGATCTTCAAACACACACCAGATGATACTAATATGACCTCCAGTAAGAGCCAATCATGCGACCATAAGACACTTACCATTTAAATATTTTTAGTAATTCTTTTGTTAAAAAAGAAATCACAATAACAGTTGATTTTAAATGAAGATACATTATGCAACTTAATTTACAACATAGATTAACTTACCAAGTGAAGTGATTGTTTATGAATTCTTTGTAAAGCATGGGTCCAACGTCTGAGAATTTCGGCTACATCAACAGTTGGGTGAACTCTCCCACTTCTATCATCTGCCCTAGAAAGATTTTCATTTTTTCCTTGAAATTGAGGCAAATCCATTTGCTCCCGATTATCTAAGGGTGAAGACATTTCACCAATGCCAACTGATAGCACATCTGAATAAGGAACATGTGAACTTAGATCCATGGCTGCAAGCAAAGATGTTCCAGAGATGCGGTACCTGATAAAAACAACCTGAATGTAAGAAAACATCGAGTTTTGTTTTCATATATATATTCTAGGAAATTTTATATTTCACCTATGTTCACGATGGGCTATCAAGTCCTCAATAGGGCCCGAAGCTAAAACTTCATGTTGACCTGCATACAAAAATAATTATCAAATAATCCTAGAGCAAGTCTAGCAAACATAAATCATTGATGGAGTCAAAAGAATTAAAATTTCCTTAACATTCTGAAAGTGTTAACAATAAATTGATTACAATGATAAAAAAAATCAAGGCCTGGTAACATAGCTATGTTTCACGCTAGTGAACATGCAAACAAATTAAAAAAAAAAACCTGCATTCAAATGCAGCGCATGCACAATATAAGCAGGAGAATCTCCCAATCCATCTGCATATCTAGGTAAAATAAAAAAGAAGAAACTCCATTTCAAACAAGAAAAATTAGAAGCATGATTACATATAAGCCCATGCTAGAATAAGGTTTTATTTTCAGTAATGCCCACTAAAACAATTTGATAAAGAAAAAAAAAAGGAAATGAAGAAACACAAGTAGCAATGTCATATTTTACTAACCTAAAAAAAAACTATTAGTAATTTGCTCATTGCATAAGAACATCATTTTGTAGCTTTATATCTAACAAAACATGTACAAGCAAACAGATTTCTGCCTGATGTTGGAGTAAAACATTATTTCTTCCAACACCGTGAAGGACTTGATAGTGCAACTGCATATAGCATATTTGCATATTCCATTTGGCAAAAACAAACATAATAAATAAGAAATAAAAGCAGCAACATGCAAGATAACAAGGAACAAGAAGCTAAGACACAAAAGAGATGGTCTATTCTGGACTTTTTATTTCCCAAAAAAGGTGATGTTTCAGTTGAGATCGATCAGCCTTTTTGTTTACATTGCACCATTCATGCATAGTAGTCCCTAAACTTCACAAAATTTAAATAGGAATTAAAATATTCCAATAAGAACTCTGAAGCAATTCTTCTCTTAACCAATCAATATATGAAGCTCCCTTCATCACCTATCCCAGTTAACAATCTAAGGGCCTGTCTGGGTACTCCTGTAGGGACTGGAGAGAAGAGGGCTGAGGGGAAGGGTGCGAGAGGGAGAGGGAGAGAGAGAGGGGAAGGGAGGAGAGGGGGGGCAGGGGTTCAGGAGAGGAAGAGGGTCTGAAAATCGCAGGACTTATTAAAAAAAAAAACCTCAAGAGGTCTTTTTTTTTATTCCACATGATATGGGAGTTTGGCTTGATCTGAGATGGGCCCAACTAACTCTTTCATCCCACAGAGTCCTACAAGACTGGGTTGGGTTGTTCCTATACATGCCATGAATAAACAGCTAGTTTTAGAGTTTCAGCCCGCACTTTTGTTTATCCAAATCTTTTGTCGTTTCTTCACTTTTTAAATGTTAGGAAGCATTTTCACTAGATTAAACTTAAATGTTGTAACTTATGAAAAACATATGGAAACATCTCGGCAATAATTTTGTTGGTGAATTGAAAGAGAAGCAAAATTCCAACATAGGTTTGGGTATTCTTGATTTGGAATCTGATAAGCATCTCCATTATCATATGTAAGTTTGCCATCAATAAAAAAATAATGTATTGGAAACCAAACATAGTTTTTTAACACATTAAAAAAAATAATATACCGATGTGAAACCACCAACAATAGAATCATCTATGGAGCAAACTCCAAGGTAAGAAGGCTTGGTGGGATGATTAAGCAAATTTCTACAATCAACTGCCAACATGACATTAAGGTAGCATTTGGTGACCCAAAAGGGATCACCGAGGTGATCATAGATCACTAGCGATCCTTATTCTAGGATAATCCGATCTCCAATGATTTAAGATCATCGTGTTTGGTATGCTATGTTCTAGTGATTAAAGATTTTCAGATATCCACAAGTAACATATTCGGTATTCCATAAGAATCCAAGATCACTCACCATATAATACCAAAATTACCCCAGATATATTTCATAAAAATATATTTATTAATCATATAAAATATATTATAATAAGATATTAATATATTTATTTATATATTAATTATTAGTATATTCTATAAAAATATATTTGTTAGTGCTGCAAATAATTAATCCTATAAGATATATTAATTATTATAGAATTAGTATTTTTATTTAGACTTATAATATATTTTTTAATACTAAAAATTATTTTGATTGGGAAAATAAGGCAAATAGAAGTAAGATATTAAATACTTTCATTATATAAGTATAAAATACAATAATATTTTTATTATAATTTAAAATTATCATTGAATAATAATATGACAATAATAACTAATAAGAACTATCAGATAACTCAAGCTAGACAGAAAGGTGCAAAAGTTCACAGTTCCTTGAGGATCGGTGGAAGATCTATTTCAATGATCTTTCTTCGAATATGCTTCTTCTGAGCCCAGCTTTCAAGACGATTATAAAAAAATTTTACGTTGCCATTTTTCCAATATCATTGAATAGCATGGCCCGGGGCTAAGGTCACTCCAGTGACTCGTTCTCCCTCTCTTTCCGAAGCTATCCTTAAACAACGGCGAGATCCTTTCGTCCTCCGACTATGAGATAGAGAAAGCCAATCTGATCACCAGTAATATATTATAATATCATATATCATATAAATAATACATATAATATCAATATAATATCATATCATATATATAATATTGATATAATATATTAACTGTATATTGATATACCATTTTTTTACTAGACTGAGGGGCATTTTTGTCCTCAACTTTTAACCCAAGATCACTATCTTGGGTTGATCTTGGATTTCCGACCTCGAGGACCGACATCCCATCACTAGGGCAGGCAGTGATTTGAAGGGTGGGGATAATTTGGGATCATTGCCACATAGGATCACCGTGATGCAAACAAATGTGCCAATCTCATCACCTCCTCCCATATCACCGTTGATCTTAGGATGATCACCCCATACCAAACGCCCCTAAAAATTGGTGTTGAAGACAAAGCAACTTTAGTCAAAAGGGGGATATCTGAAATCTGGAAGGTTAGTTAGCAGGTATAGAAACCTACCTTATTGATTGCATTTGATGCCCATGCACCTAGGGGGAGATAAGACAATTAAATATTACCACAAATAATTGATTTTGAAATACTCAGCCAACCAATTCTAATACCAAGATCTAATATTTATCCTCCCTCATAAACTAAAAGATAATCTCTTTGCAAATGCCAAAGAGGCGTTCAAGAAATTGCTTCAACTAGGAAGATACCTTACCACTTTTTCCAGGTTGAGGGGGTGTAGAGTCCAAGTAGAAAACAATTATTTTGCATTATATCCTTTAAAAAAAGCATACACACATCTATTTTCCCAAAAAAGATATATCAGTAACTTCTAAATTTTAAGTCCCATTCTTGCCAAAATTAGGAGTGAATGCAGGTATGTCAAAGCCGGATCTTGTAGAAACACTATTAGTAAGAAAGCACTTAGGAAGAAGGTGTAGGTTTAGGATTCCAGAAAGATTTTGAAGCAGATGCGTTAACCAAAAGAAGATTCCAGCTAATAAGCTCTCATTGCTTCAACAACTTTAAGCGAACATATACAAGCCTAAGTAGCGAGATGTAGAATTTGACATTCAGCTTTCACATGTCCCCACTAAATCTAGTCAAAACATTCCAAGCTTGCTAGCCACAATGTCTCGGTAGAGAGTTTGGAAAAGAAATTCAGGCTGATAAAGAGGATAGCACATGAAAGAATATATCAACCCCCTAAGGAAGTGAAGATGCTTCAGCATACTGCAAGGCAATTTCCACATTGGAGCTCGATCAAAGGTTGCAGTTCTTTGGTCAACAGAGGAATGGATGGGACAAAAACTTATAACCCTTTTGGTTCTCTCTTATATCAAATTTGATCTTCATTTGAGCTTGATCAAGGCTGTTGTCCTCTGGGTTGAAAGAGGACTGGATGCAACTCTAATTTAACCCTTTTTGCTTCTCTCTTCTATCAACTTTGATATTGAAAGAAGTATTTGCAATAAAGAACTAATTGCAACTTGGGTAGACTCGAGAACAAAAAATTGTTTTATAATTATCTGGTGCCATTGAAGCATAAAACCAAAGTATCATCCACAGAAAACTTCAAATGACAGATTAGAGACTTTCCTCTATAGGAAAGAAACCCAAAATTAAGCTCGTATCTAATTTTATTCGTCAATCTGTTGAATATTTTTCCAATTACAGGCAAACAAGGGTCAATAACTACATGTGATGAGTGTAGTATCAAAATACCAACAATTGGAACTAAGATTTTAAGATTGAGAAATTCACTTGCACCTTTTCTTTGAGACCCTAGATTTGAGTTTGCAAATTAAGGCAAGAATATTCTCATGAACCCTACAGCAGATACATTCATGTGTGACAACAAAGCCAAAGTGGGTTACTTCGCCATTCCAAAAAAGCATCCTTTGATTGGTATTTTTATTTAAGATGGAAGCATGCTTAATTCTCTGGGAGCCCAAACATCGAGTTTTGCAAATAAAACCTAGAATATCCTAATGACTCCTACAAAGAATATATTCATGTGTGAGAATAAAACAAAGCATGACACTTCACCATTCCTGAAAAGTATATTTTGATCGATAATAATATCTGTGTACTTAATTTGGAGATATGAGATGTGGAAATGATAAACAACACCTAAAAAGGTACTTATAATCCTAAAATCTTTATAGAATTTATTTTGTATCATAGATTGGCACCAGATGATGGAAGTAATTTATCAAAGTTGCCCCTGACTCTCTAAACATAGTTAGGATGCCATATTCCAATTTCCAAAATCTTCACAAGAAAATTGACGAAGCAGGAAAATCTTATCCTCTTCTATGGAAATGAACTCTAGCAATTTCATCTTATCAAGGATGTCCTACAAGTCTTTTATAAATTGGGTCCTGAGGACATTAATAACCATAGCTTACAGCTTTTCAATAAGTGGGTATTACTAGAACTGGAAATGAGCTAGAGCCAACCTGAAGCATTTAAGGCAATATAAAAGGAAGATGTTTTAGCGTCAAACCTGTGAAGTCTGACAGCTCAAGGAAGTTGTCCAAACAGTTCAAGGAAAAGCATGTATATGTGTATTCAAATGATAACAGTTTAAACTTACTCTTGCGAGCTAATAATGATTCCCAAAGGCGAGTCGCTTTAGATACTAGATGGGAATTCTGACCAGAAGAGCCAGAGATGCGATCATCCCACAATTCCCCTTCCGACTTAGCTCTGTTTCTCAGATCCTGTAGCTTTTCTAACTCTTGCTGCAAATAGGCCTGAACATAGCAATTGGCATATAAATAACACTGATGTACAAAAAGAGGGATTTGGGAGCAGAAACTAATGAATGCATCATATGTAATAGTTTAAGAGACTATATGGAAGCTACCATCTACCTCTTCAGCACAAAGACCACGAAACTCGGCAGTCATTTCATGGGCTAAGTTAGACCACATAGTTTGCCTATGAACAGCAACATTTGCATTTTTCAGAAATCTCCTTCGCTCGAGAGCTATTCTAGCCTGTTTAGCAAGAAAGGTTATAAAAGCTGTAAAAAGTCACCAGTGTGAATCTGCAACGACTGATTGCTATATGCTTTTGAATAACAAATACTAAGCAAGGAAGAAATATTTAACATGGTAAGAAAGGATAGAGAGCTGGTACCTACCTGAGGGCCAGCTCAAATTTTCCAAGAGGCATGCAGTGCACACCCATTAGAAGGGTTCAGGCCAGATTTTACACTGCTTCTCAAGGCCCAAGAAAACTTGGGTTTGACAAATGATTAATCATCTCTCAAGGGAGTTGGAGAGACGAACAGAGAAAGGAAAGATGAAAGAAGGGCAAGAATTTAAGAGGTCCTCAACAGCAACATAACAAGGCACAGCCTGCATTAAGGAAATGAACACCACAATAGACATGGAGCATACAAAAAGCTAGATGATTATGCATGCAACATGGTGAGATGTCAGAGCAAGGAGGGCAATAATGGAAGCAGGCAGAGGGAGGAGCAGAGAAGGCAAGAAGAGGGGTAAAAAGAGAGAAGAGAGGGCGTGATGGTCGGAAATGGAAGAATAGGAGTAGAGGAGGGAGCAACAATCGGGCAAGTAGTCAGTTTCGCAAAAGGGGTAGGCTGATGACAGTTTTCACTCAATCCAAACATGTTTTGTGCCTGAAAAACTAAGATCGACCATCCTGAAGCCTGATTTTAATTTGCCCAAACGAGACCTGACTATGGTCTGACCCATCAAGCCTATAGCCAACCTATGCTACCCATTACCAAAAAGCTATAACCATTCCAAAATAGTTCATTTTTTCCTCTTTCTATTTGAAGTAATTGAATTTTCAACTTGCTATAATTATTCTATAAAAGAAAGCAAGGGAACATCACTAGACAAAACAAAATTCTCATGTAAATTATTGAAATGAATGGTTTACCATAATCCAAGTACTACCAGTCAAAAGATACGATCAAATAGAACCCCAAGGATTTACCTAATAAAATAGAAGATCAAGTCATTTATATTACCTTGGTCACAGGAAGTAATGCAGCTGCATGCAAATATGAAACATCAGTTAGTGGAGCAGGCAGAGGGTTAGAAGTTGCATCGGCAGCAAATGTTCGCTTATGAACTTCTCGTAAGGCATGCACGGAAAGTTGCCACAAAAGCTCAACAAATCTGCAGTCAAGGAAATTCACACTTTAGATGTTGCAATGGTTGCACTGATTGATCCAAGGAACTGACCAACAAAAAGCACAAGGCATGAATATCTTAAATGGGGGGAGAGAGAGATTGTATTCATAAAATAGAAAGTAAACCAAATAATAAAACTTAAGATCTCTAGATAAATAATGATGTAAAGACTATCGTGGTAAAGAGGAGAGACAAACTATAAGAAATAGAAATGGGAAAAAAATAGGGTCCAGCCCTCATTTAACTTCCATTTAATGATGAAGGTATGGCCATATTTCATTTAAGTCTCTTGCTCTATTTACACAAAATTGTGAGTTGTCTCGCACACACTTACTTTTGTTTATCCCTAAAAGACATGTATAAGTAGTCTGATAAAATCAAGCTGGGTGCAGGTGAAACCATATTGTACCTGATCAACTTGAATTACTATTAGTCTGAAATTAATCTTCCGAATTTTTACATGTATGGATATTTATGCAGCTTCCAACACTTTATAGTGATGTACCTATGTCAAATTACTATCTCGCTATGTTTTGATATCAAATTTTCAGTACTTCAACTGCAATGTGTCCTTTCCTTTCTTTATTTTGCACCTTCACTATGTTTTAACTCGAAATTTTCAGTAGTTAAACAAAATGGTTGAAAGATTCACTTTAACAAGGTCGCTTGGCCCATTATATCCAAAATTCAATTTTGAGGCAAACCTTAGGCATATCACATCTTGATTTTATCTTCATGAGATGTAGTCCTTCATCAGACATGAATATTGTATCTCATTTATAAAAAGAATTTGAAAGAAAGAAAACAAGCAAAAGGGAAAAATTAGACTTCTGTAGTGATTGATAAAATTAAAAGTGGTTGACCCTACTACAAAATTAAATTCAAAGTAATCAACTGCAATGCTTTTTCCCTCATCTTTCTCTTTTACCACTTAAACTTACATTCTAAATCAACTCCTACACAAGGCAACAACTCCATGGGAAATATTAACAATGCCTTCAAGCATGAGTTTGAGCTAGCTCAAAACTGGGCACCATTTAGGTACCCACATAAGGCAGTCAACGATGTAATTCATAGCCTGGAAAGCAAGTAATCACAGAAAAGAGATCGACTGCACTTAAAAACTCAGGCTTATACCCACCCGGAACTTAGTAGAATCTTCTACCTAGGTTAATGCACCCTCTTCAAAACCTCCTCTAAATCTCAACCCTACACAAGCTTCCACAATTAAAGTGTTTTTCGAATATCCCTCTAGCCACACATGGACACACAAACGCTTCTCATTCTAGCGATCAAGACCTAGAATAGGACCTAATATGCTTGGCAGGCCCATTAATAATCATATCCTGTTAACTTCTAACATTAGGATAGGTTATTTCAATATGTATCGTAAGACGAAACCATTTCAAGGACTTTAAAAAGCATTAATGCTATGGGTTTTTTGATGGATGTGTTTTATATAAATTTCTATAACAAAAAACAGAGGAAAAGGAAAGAAGAAGCAGGAGATATGATTGCACACTGGAAAATGGATGATGTTTAGGTAGAAAGCAACAAGAAAGTGAGGATCAGTGTTTAATATTTCATTATTTGACTAGAAGTTTTTTGAATGTAACCTCTATTTTGCCTGACTCTAAATGATGCATCTATATATGGCATGCAAATCCTCCCAGTTTGAAGCCCAATATTTTATAGAAGTCATGCGACGTCAGAAAAACCACCACAACTTCAGTTTTCATATCTTTTGAAGTATCAGCATCATGCTGCTTGTCATCTCAAAACCCTTAATTGGTTATCATACCTCGTGCCTCAAGTCAAAGGCGGAATACTTGTCAGCCATGTTGCTCAATTTGGACAAATATATGGCATTTCCAACATCACATGAAAAGCGACAGCATAAAAATCACCCAAAAGATATGCAAATAGAAATCTCCCAACATTCTAGAAGTAACGCATACACTAAGATCATGACATAGATCTAAATTTCAAATAAAATGGCCAGCAAAGTTGGTAACTTAATCATGTCCAACTAGAAACTATTACAACCCGTCCAGAAATACCAGTCCAAAATTGAAATTACATCCGAATATCACTTTGGAAAACACGTGGTATGGGTTCCAACATTCTCATAACAGGAAACGAACAAAAGCTTGTGATCTGAAGCAAAACAGAAGAATTCTTAAAGAAAATGTGGAAAATGAAAACTGACCTCGCCCCACAACAAGTTGCAAGCGACGAAACCCTAGAATTACTCCTCGGCAATGCCCCTTGAGACTCCAGCTCACTTATGATCCCTTGCACAATCTTCCCAGAGAAAAGAAACGCAAATTTCAACAAAAACAACACTTCAAAAACCAAAAACTCGCACAAAAAGAGAGAAACGGTATCAACCTTTCGAAAGTCCCGGGATTGGGCCGAATCGAAGATCGGCCACACCTTGTCGAAATCCTGCCAGATCAACAGATCCTAGTCAATTAAAAACAAATAAAGAGAATCGGAAGAACCCACAGCGAGAAATGCCGATCCAGATCAAATTCGAAAACGAAGAGATGGGACAAGAAAAGGAAAGAACGGGGCGATTGGGTCGGGTCATGCCTTGGCGGATTGGACGGGGCCGCGGAGAGCGGAGAGGAGGAAATAGAGGAGCTGCTCGCCCATCCGGGGGTTGGAGTGGCGGAAGTGGCCGACGCGGGGGCTGCCTCCGCCGCCACCGGCGGCGCCCATGCCGAGGATCGCCGGATCCAGCCCTAGGAGGAGGCAGTTGGTGTACATGGCGCTCTCCAGCTCCGCCTCCCGCTCCTTCTCGCGCTCCGTCGCCATTGCCGAGCCCTTTCTCCCTCTCGATCGATCGATCGATCGATGGACCGGCCTCCCTCTGTATCTCGGGGGTAAGGAAGGATCTGGCTTTTTTTATTTTCTCGCTCTTTTTTTTATTTTCTTTTCTATTCGTTTCTTTTGGCGGAAGCTTTATAGGCTGGGGTTTTGCAACTTGGTTTCTACGGGGGTGGTGGGTCCCACGTCTGGGAGAGGGGAGCTGATTGGCCCGTTTGAAATCGAAAGAAAGGAGTCGAACGGAGGAGGATTGTGGTCACCGACTCGTAGGCTTACCGGATCCTGGTGTGAGGTGTTGTCCTGGTTGGGTTTAATTAGGTAGGCGGGGTAGACCGGGTGAAAGGGCTGGGAGGAGGGTGCGATCTCGTTGCCGTAGGCCGGCAGGGTATGTTTTTTTTTAGCAATTAAAAAATATTAGAAAGAAGTTTTAGCAAGATCCCTATAACATTTTAGCAATTTACATCTACATCCCAAAACTTCTAATTTGTTTAATTAAACCACAATACTTAGATTTTCATTGTAATATGGTCCAACTGTTAATCCGAGCTCCAACACTATTAACAATACATATGAAATAATTTAATTATTCTAGAAAAATCCTAATTTATTTTTTAATTTATCAACACATTTTTTTCGAAAATGAGGTACATGAAAAAAGAGCGGCAGCTATGTTTCCTCTTCCAAGATCGTGGTACCGCCCCCGTTGCTGGTCACGATGGGATATTCAAAACTCTTATTTTATCATTAACAATAACTTATTTCAATTGTATATCATAAGGGATTCGAACAACTGCTTCAAATATAGTATCAGAAAGCACAATTTGCAGAATCTATGGGCTTATTAGCTATATAGCAATTGGCACGTATAGCAGGTTGAACCCTGACTCTTTCTGGCAGTGTTGGTTCGAGTCCAGCCCATTATAAAGCAAGAAGAACTAGTTGTAAAGTGCCAATCTTTCTCCGGCATGGTACAAGCCTTTCTAAGTGAGAAATTTTTTTCTCTCTCTCTAAGTGCTTCCCTGTATTGATTTATTGGTCATGAAAGATAAAAGCTTTGTCTTTGGAAGCACTAGTAGCGTAAGGCAATCGGGTCATTCGAGCATCTCTGAATTAGTTAAGGCTTTGATGACTCAAGATAAATATTAAGATCATGGGGTGCTTACAGGGCGATCACGGGTGCGAGCCAGGGATCTTCATGCTCTGATCAGTAGGGAGTTGGGTCGACAGATTGAGGGAGGATGAATTTGGAGGATGACGATACACCCATGTGTTGCTCTCTTTGTCTGGAAGGTGGCATGGGGTTGCTTATCAACCAGAAGTTTATTGGCCTGTTGGGGCGTGCAGATCACTCAGTGCTGTGAGGTGTGTGCGGATATTGAGGAAACTATCGATTATGTCCTCCTGCGGTGCCTCGGGCTAGGGCGATTTGGTGGAGGGACTCTGGGCTACTACCTCATTCAATGGAGTCGGCACAAAATTTGATCTTTTTGTTGAGGGCTTCCATGCGGAGCCCTACCACTCATGAGGCCGAGACCTGGAGGGCATACCTGGCCTACCATATATGCTTGGACAGGAATGATAGTTTGTTTGAGGGCAGGAGGTCATCTCCATGGTTGGTGGTGGACGGAGCTATGTGTCAGGCAGGGGAGGTCTCTACCACTACCACTTTGTTCTCTTTCGGAATGACCATAGACATCTGGGGTACCCTATTTGTTGTCTTAGTGCCTAGATTTCGCCTTTGTTTCTTAGGTGCCCTTACCCCTTAGTCATGTCAAAGTGAACTTTGATGGTAGTATATCGATGGATGGAGTATCTGGTGGTGTTGGTTTTGTTATCCGAGACCACCTCGACAATTTGATAGTAGTGGGTGGCCGCCGCACACCTAGTCTCATTATACTAGGGGCAGAGCTCTGGATAGCTTGGGAGGGGCTTCTCTATGCAAGGCGGGTCTTGGGAGCCAAGTGTGTATGCTTTGGGGGGATTTCTCCATTGTGATAGACTGGATCTGGGGAGTGGACAGATATGGTGACGGTCACTCTCTCATCCGAGAGTTTCGTAGACTGGCTCGGGAGTTGAGAGATGTTCAGATAGCACATGTGTTTAGGGAGGCGAATAGTGCAATAGACTAGGTCACCTCCTTAGTCGCCCGGTACTCTGGGGAGTATTTTTGGACATGGATAAGAGATATATTTCAATCTTTATACTTTTTGCTTTTTTTTGAGCAGGTTGGATATACTCGTGTTAGGGCTATATGAATTGCCAGATAGATAAATATTAAGAAAAGAAAAGCGAGAGAGGGGGCAACCCGTGAGAGTCCATAAGCTCCACGCGACTATCAGACGGTGCAGTGCTCCTAGTGTTCCTTCCTCTTCTTCCTCTCGTCACTCAAGCAAAATAACACAAAACTCTTCGTACCCCGCAAAGCGGGAGTGCTTTTTTTTTTTTTTTTTTTGCTAAAGCAGCTATTTCATACAGGCCGCGGCTATGGCGAAGCTCCTCCTCTTCTCCTGATCCGATCGCGCAGCGGTGGCACAGGCGGCGGCGCGCAGGGCGGTGGACGCGGGCGGAGCCGAGCGCGACGAGGCTTCTTCTCCTCCGGATTCGGCACGGCGGCGGCACGACGAGGGCCTCTTCTCCTCCGAGTCCGGCACGATAGGCGACGGGGACGCAAGCGGCGGCGCGACGGGGCTCCTCTCCCTTTCCTTTCCTCCACGGGAGCCGCCGCAAACAGAGAAACTCACTCAGGAAGGGGAAAGGAGGTGAGTTGTTTTTTTTTTGTTTGCGTTCTCGGCTTGGGAGAAAGAACACCCACAAAACCCCCTTATTTTACCAAAAAAAAAAAAAATCCCCTTGAGCCCCCCACGTGAAGCAAAAGCCTCCCACGAAAGATTTTTTTTTTTTTTTTTTGTTTGTTCTTGGCTTTTGGGAGAGTCGGAGAGAGGAGACTGGACACCCACAAACCCTTAGCCCTCCACTGATAGAATGAGGGGTGTTTTCGTCTCATTATAGAAAATAGCTAAATAACGAATGTCACCGGACCGGTTGTTACAAAACCAGTCAACAGGGACTAAAAGTTAAAATCTGGCTCAAAGATGGACTGAGGGACCAGCCATTAATTTCCCCAAAAAAAATCCAAGACATTCTTCGAAGTAAAGCAACAGCAATGGGAATAGCTAAAGTGGTTGTAATTCCTCTTGTGAAACCCTCTGCCCAATGAAGCAGGATAGTTGGAGCAGCTGCAATTCTTCTTATGAAACACTTTGCCCAGTGAAGCATAAGATTTAGACAAGTCTCCCCAAGGAGGAGACAACCCGGAAGGAGGCCACTGCCCAGTTCTGCAGGCATGATGAAGCTTGATACCAACTGCTTCATCATGAAACCAAGGTGACTGAGGATTACTTGGAGTTTTGCCCAGTTATTCACTGCCATTTGGAAGGAGATCTCTCTATTACTTGGAGTTCTGCAAAGCCACTCCACCTTTGATAGCTTGTGCTTCAATTGGCGAAGGCGAAACTTCCCAAAATCCACCTAGCCAGCAGTCCTTATGCTGATTGTAGCAATGGCCAGGGTGACCTGGAAGGAATGTAATAAGAGGATCTTCATATGCAAACAATCTTCTGTCTTCAATTGCTTTTGAAGGTCTACATATATCCTTTCAGTGAATGGTCTGTCCTTTGCAACTACAAGCTCCTTCCTGATTCATGATGCCTATCATGGATAGGTTAAGCCCCTCAATGCTACATCCGATCCCATTGTCTCTTATGAGATCTTTGCTTCAAAGTTTGATCTAATGCTCTGAGTTTGGAAGCTGCAGGTGAACTTATGGTGGCAGTGGAAGTAGTGTTCAGAACTATGCTCTCCTTGCCGTTGTCTCCTACTGTCACTCAAGACGTAGAATTCATCTTCGGGCTCGTTTGGTTCGGAGAAAAAGAAGGAAGAAAAGTGTGGTCAACGAAAAAGTAATGAGATGCCTCTTGTTTGGTTGGAGTTTTCAAAGTAGAGAGACAAAAAAGTTGTATTTCCATGGAAATATGATTTCTACATTTTATGGAAAAGTCTTTTTAATGAGAAACATGGAAAAGTTACTTTCCTATGAGACGATTTCCACATTTTATGAAAAAGTCTTTCACATAAGAAACATGGAAAAGTTACTTTCCCATGAGACATGAATCACTTTATTTTTATTTTTTTCCCAAAAAGGCCCTTCAGCATTAAAGAGTTGTTAAAGACCTAACTTTTATTAAGGGTATAATAGAAATTATACATAACTTTTTTAGAAAAGTGGATGGTCAACCAAACATAAATATTATGAAAATCTGTCACTTTTCCATGGTCAACCAAATATGCCAAATGTACTTTTTCAGGCATCCTATTTTTAGGAATCTGCTTCTCAGAAATCATAATTCTAGAAGAAAAAATGCTTCTTACGAACCAAACGAGCCTTTAAGTAATCTCATATGCCCTCTTCTCGGTGCTCTCTGTCTTTGTTTTTCTATTACTATGTAGTGGTCAGAACCTTTTTTTTCAAGGGTGCTGACCAACTTTCCTAGCAACAACTCAGTTTTAGTTTCTGTAACTCTGTCATCTTTTTAATAAAAGTCGGATGGTGTTCGCACCTCCTATCTCCTAAGAATAGAAAAATAAAGAAACCAAGGTGACAATGTAGCAATCATATCAAGTGATCTTAGAATGGATTTGGGTCTCATTCAACTTGAAAACGTGGAAGGAGTAAGTGCAAACAAGTAGGTTTTGAAGCTATACAAATAAAGATAAAATAGAAGTATGTTTGGTTGAAAATGGACGAGCTCAGAAGATCTTGGAAGTTGCAAGGAAGCTCTGAAAAACAAAGGAGAAAAGAGTGATCCTCCTATCTTCTGACCCACTTTATCATCAAAAATAACAGAAAAAAAGGAGCAAGAAATAAAGAACGAGGAGGATCCATATTCAAGAAGAAGAACCACCCAACAAAGCACCGGATCCCTCGCCTCCCATTGGACGACTCCTAGCCAGTGTAAAAAAGGAAAGAGGAATGGGGAGCCAGGAGCAGCTCAATGCATTTGGGGGCCTAAGGTGAACTCACTAAGTAGCCACGGAGTCGAGTAATAAACAATCTTAAAAACAAGACATGAAAAAGAAGAAAAATAAGTAGGATCCCTTACAAGGGTGCTCTATCTCTCTCTCTCTCCATTTATGCTAACTTAGGTATTTTTTCTCTCTATCATCCTCATCTAAATTAAATTATGATGCAATTTTACCTAATGCTCAAACTTTTTCAAAGAAAGTTGTAGCTATTAGAAAAAAAAGGAAACTTGTAGCTAATACCAAGAAAAAAAAAGCACCAAACAAAAAGAAAAACCCTCTCTTATCTATACACACACACACACATATATATATATATATATATAATTTTATAAAAATGAGTTTGGGTGTAATGGTGAAGTTGCTTCACTCCAAGTATATATATATATATAATTTTATAAAGATAAGTTTTGGTGTAATGATAAACTTGCTTCACTCCAACCTAAAAATTCTGGATTTAAAATATGGAATTTGGCCGCCTTTTTTAATTATTTACCTACTCCATATTCTACAATATAATAAACCAACGAGTGCATTTAAGAATATAAATTTCTTAATAAAATTATTATTCTATATTTATTTTATTTATTATAAATATATTTTTATATTAATATTATAAAATTATATATAATTATTTTTTTGTTAAAGATATAATTATTATTACTTGATATAAGTGGATTTAAGCATTTGTATTATAGCTAGTAATGGTAAATAACGACAAGGGAGAGGATCCCCTGGAATAATCGCTGTTGGCGCACTGTTGCTGCTGGTTTTGGCCGTTGAGAGTGTTATTGATTCTCTGGTATCGAGATGGTGTTGGGGTGACATATTCGCACGTGGTATGGCCTATACTGATGAAAAGTATATGAGAAATTTTCTAATTACATCAAATATCTTCTAGTGGAAGGGGCCAAGACCCTGTTTGGGGGAGCTGTTAGTAATAGAGCTTTTGGAAGTAGAGCTGTCTGAAGCAGAGCGTTTATAAAAAGTTGTTTGCTGTTTGGTAACTAAATTTTTAAAGTGCTGTGGCACTTTAACAAGTGTTTGGTAAACAAATTGAGAAAGTACTTTTGTGTGACAAAATGACCATAAAGGATATTACCATTATTATATAACAGAGCATAATAAAATATAATATGTATTAATACATAAATGTACGATATAGTATAATATTAATGTAATGTAATATAATATTATTATAATATAATACTATAACATCATGTATTATAGAATAATAATGGAATATAATATTAAATTATTTAACATAACATATCAATTTATTATAATATAATGTAATATAATATTATATTTATAGTATAATACAATAATAAATATATAAAATATTATAATTATTAGTGTAAATTAATTTTTCATCCTTCTAATGATCATTTATTTCTCTAACAAATTTTCTAGCTAGGTGATAAAATTGGTTAAATATTTACTAATATTTTTATTTATTTATTTAAATCATATTATTTGCCACTCACTCATTATTTTTTTATTTTTTTATTTATTTATTTATTATTTTATTTCATTAAAATATAGAGAGGTCGCCGACTATGGGTGGTAGCCGGCATGGTGGCTACCACCGTGAGCAGCCACGAGCTCCCAAAACAAAAAAAAAAAGAGAAAAAAAGAAGAGGAAAAAGGAACATAGGCGGCGACATTGAGAGGAAGAAGAAGATAGAGAGGGAGAGGGAGAGGATGGGTGAGAGAGGAAGAGGCGGGATGAGAGTTTTAGGAGGAAAAGTGTGATTTAAATGGAGGTATTTTGATCCAAAAAACAGCTTCCCGACAAAACTGAAAACAGCATTTTCGGAAAGCTCCAAATTGGAGCTTCTCCCCAAAAGCTGTTTTCAGCTTTCCGCAAAAGCTGAAACAGCTTTCCGAAAATTTTACCAAACACCATTTTTTTATCTAAAAGTACTTTTGCCAAAAGCTCCCCAAATAGGGCCTATAGATAATATAATCTATCAACCCAATCTCTCTCCAATTAAAATTTTGAGAAAAAGTAAAAAAAAACTCTATAAATATATTTTTTATCATGCAGTCCAAGATTTAGGCCTAAACTAGGATGGACTTCCAAAAGAAAATAAACTGGACAGGCTATAAGCCTAATTTCTATAAAAAAAATCAGCCACATCCTATTGAATTTTCCAAACAGGTGCTTGGTGGAAAATTGTCTTCTTTCCTTTGACGGTCATTTTATGTTTATCTAAACTTGCCTCAAAATTCTATTGCAACCACTAAGGTAGTAGTCTAGTGGGAGCGTGGCCTTACTTCCAACCAAGTGGTTTTGAGTTCGACCCATGGATGGGGAAGGTATGAGTAAAACTAGCCGGGGTGCCCAACACACGATCATTTCTGCCCGCATTGAACATTCTCCTAGCGGGGTGGGGATCCAGTAGGGGCTGCTATGCGGGGGTGGGCTTGTTCCTTCCTTCCCCCTTTCCATTTTTTAAAGCAAAAAAAAAATCTATTGCAAACTTTTTATTTATTTTAACCTTTTGGTTTGAATTTATGCCAGAACTAGGATAGGTCTTAAAAAAAAAAAAAAAAAAAAAAAAACTTTGTAGGCTAACATGTTCGATTCCTTTAGAAAACCCAGCCAAATCCTATTGAATTTTCCAAACAAGCCCTTAGTAAAGAATTGTCACCGTCCTTTGATAGCCATTTTACATTTATCTAAATTTGATTCAAAATTCTATATCAAACATTTTATTCATTTTAATCTTTTAGTTTGAGTAATTATTAAATATTTTCAACTTAATCAAAGAGTCAAGACTCAAGTTTAATTACCAAATTGGACCCTAGTCCAACTTATTGTCTAGGGATCTCTGATGTGCATGGTTAGCAATTCGACATCATAATCTCAACTCATCATTGGCTCATAGGTCAAAAAAAAAAAAAAAGAACTGTTAAAATATATAGCATGAGTCTAGAGTCCTGATATTGCTCAATTCTATCGAGATTTTTAACTTTTCATGTGGATCTTCATTTCATCAAGACGTTCATTTTCAAACTTTCATGCTCACCGTCTCTGCACTGGATTTGAGATTTGGTTGGTGGTGATCAATATTCATCTCTACGATCTTATCATTTGCTAATTTTCCATGGTTTTCTTTTCTATATTTTTCAACATTTTATTTTTTCTAGATGCTAATGGTTGTGTAGATGAGCAACTCTAGAAGCACAAATATAGTAGGTTGGTAAATGCTACTTGTTACTCGAATAGAAAGAGAATATCATTCTCCAACACTTTTGGGTCTTATATAGGTGATGATGAATTTATTTGTTTGCTAAGCTATCAAATTGTGTAGCTATATCATAAGAAACTCTGTGATTCATGAAAATATTATTATATATTTCATTCATACAATAAAAAGATGCGCGCTTATAGTACCTTTAGCACTTAAATCAGACATGCCTAGGACTTGCTGAGTGAAACTAAACCACTATTATTGTTTTTGGAAAAAATCCTTGATGAGCTTCAGTGATATTATTACCTAGAATTATTCGATCACTATTTGATATGTTCTTAGTCAATAATCTTAGTAGAAATTTATATGTAACAAGATAATAGATGTAAGGCATTCATAATATATTAACATTGGGATCAATATTTTGTTACCACAAATGGTAATGATCTTTGAGTCTGTCCAAAAAGGGAAAAAAATCAAGTACATGAGTAGAAAAGGCTTGACAGGAATTTAGCTAGACCATTAGAAGTTCTTAAGCAAATTTAAATATCAGCGTTGGCAATTTTTGACCCAAATCTGCTAAGTTGTTCGAACCCACTTTGTTTAATGGGTTTAGATAAGGGTTTTATAAAAATTGGGTCAAACTTAGTTTTGCCAAAAACAACTCATTTATAAATGGGTCAAGCATTGGACTTGATAGGTCTTCATGCATTTAACAGACCCTTAAAATCCATCTACAAAACCCTTAGAGTAGTGAAAATTATGCAGCGAGCGGTGTCCAAGCTTGATTAGTTGAAGTATAGAAGAAGACTGCATAACTAACTAATAAAAATAAATACAATTACTTAAAAAATGGAGGGAACAACATACTTATGATCTATCATATGATTTTCTCCACTCCTATTTCTTCTTCTTGGTTTGAGCCTAATTGGCGTCATCTCTTGTTTCTTTTTCCTTGTTTCCTGTTTTGGAAAATGAAAACACAAAAAGCTGAGATAAAATTGGCACTACAGTTTCTCTTTCCTGTTTCTTAAAAGCTATTCCAGTGGTTTTCAGCTGTTGCTCTAACGGCTAGTTCTCGCCGCTGCTCTAACAACTAGTTCTCGCCGGCGATTGCTCGGCGTGTCGTCGTCTTCGACCATGGTAGAGCGAATGGATAATGTGAAGCATTCTGGTGAGGCCATTGCGGAGGGGAGTCGGCTCCACCGAGTCGGGGAACGGCGTCGAGTGGCCATCTAAAGCTTGATGGCCGGGTTCCAAAGTCGGCATATGAGGCGGAGATCGAAAAGCTTCGGTGCCTCTTCTCGGTGGTCTTGGACCTGCCGGAAGAGCCGATCAAAGCCTCAAGCCAAGAATGGGAGGACCGGACGGTGGTCGTCTGGAGTCTGGGTTGCCGTGTGCCGGTGGAGTGGGTGGCGAACGATGTCACCGCCCAAGCTAAAACAAAGGCCGAGGTGGTGGTGGTGCCTCTCACCGATGACTACCTGGCGCTCTGTTTCAACTCATCGGCTGACAGGAAACTGCTGGCCATGGAACCCTGGGTCCTTAAGTTTGTGACAGGGCAGAACGCCGTCAAGATGGTGGTGGCGTGGGTTCGGTTGCCACAGCTCCCGGTCGAGTACTGGGCCTACCTTTTATCATTTTGCTCCAGCCAAAGAGTCCAACAAATTACTAACCATAGACAATCCTATGCCAATCGCTTCCTCTTATCTTTGATCCAGAATCTCCATGCAAGCCAAAAAAATCATCGACTGTTGTTGGTAAGGGGTCAACTGAGAATTCTTGGAAACCAGCATCCAAACCAATTTAGTGTAACAGCAATAGAGAAAGATGTAATTTAGAGTTTCTTCATCAGCAGCACAGAGGAGATCAAATTGTGGAGCTGTCCAATTTCTTTTTCTCAAGTTTTACGCTGTTAGGATCCTACTATTGATGACGAACCAGTTGAATATTTTTGTTTTTCCTAGGAGTGGAAGCTTCCACTATATTTTTCCAAATAATGACAATATTCCCCTATGACTAAAAAATCTGCATCCATATTGTATAGTCAAGGATTTTTGCATGTTCCACTTCCATTCTACATCTTGTTCTAGAAAGGGCGAGCTCATTCCCAGCAGGTCTTGATGCTTTTCTTTATTGATTTTGTACCTTGTGTTAAGAAGAATGACGAACAACAATATCATTTAAAGCTTGGTCGAATTCTTTCATTTTTTAAAGGTGTGTCTGGTTTTGGAAAGTAGCATTAACAAACTAATAAAAGGATTATGATAAACATCATTAATATTAAAGCAAGAAACACATAGATATGTATGCCATTGTTTCGGCTGGCAACATGGGTTGCGGATCATCACCCTTATCCATCCTCCCACCTAGATGGCATGTCCATCTGAACTGGATGGCATGGAATCAATTTTGGAAACTTGTGTCATATCGTGAAACCATTTGACTTGGAATTTAATCCAAACTCATGTTTACGGAAATCCACATCAGTTAGGAATTGGTGTCCGCTTAATCCACGTAACTGATAAGATTGGAACTCCAAAACATCATGTAAATCGAAAGCCTGAAGCAACCAGAAGGTTTGTCTATAAATATGCAATTCACGTATTCATTGTTCCACCATCCATGCACGTCTCACTCAAAGTAAGGCATTAGAATTTGTTAAATAGTCCACGTAGTGTTTCTTCATCTATTGTCACTGCGTCACATTCCAAACAATGGCTGCTGCATTCACTGGTGATTAACCATCTTTCTCCTAGCCATGCTAGCAAGCAATAGTAGTGCAATACAAAATATTTTCTCCTCATCTCTCTCAAAATAATTATTTTGCTTGTGATTGTATTACAAGTTTGGCATTGTACTAGGTGAAATAAACTAGGTTTTATGCAGTCGTTTTTATTTAAATTTGGCAATAACATATGTGCTTCCTTGATAAGCTTTTTTATTTTTTATTTTTGAACAATAAAGTCATTGAACATATACTTTCTTAATGCTTTGTACTACTACATAATTCTTTTGTTCCTTCAAAATAGTTTAAATTTGAGACAAGAATAAAGTAGATACTGAACATGAAATCCTTTTTATCGCTCAGGTATTTCTTCAATCTTTGTCTCTCTAAAATAATTACTTTTTGCTTAATTATATTACAAGTAGGTGCCTTAGCCGTCAATTAAGGCAGATTTTCATGCACTTCTGGTAGTTTGGACTATATTTTGCATTTCTTGTTTCTTGAAAATAAAAAAATATATATTTTTTTTAATTGAATAATGAAGTTATTTGACATATACTCCACTAGATCTTTTACTATTTAATGCTTATTCTTATTCAAAAACAAGGGTCATGACATACTCTATATGATGAACTTTAACAGCATTCTGAGTGAGAACAAATAAGTACTGATTGAAGTTTTTACGTATTATTTTTATACATAGATTGCTCCGGGACCCAGGTGACACCTAATGTGATTGTTTCTAAAAAAGGAGATGGCAACTACATGTCTCTCACTGAAGCTGTCAGTAGCATTCCTGACAATGTTCAAGGGAGATATGTCATATATGTAAAAGCTGGGGTTTACGATGAAAACGTCGTGATTTCGAAGCCAAACATTACTCTAGTGGGAGATGGGATCGGAATGACTATCATTCGCAGCAATTTAAGCAATGGTGGAGGTGCCTCTATTCAAGACTCTGGTGCAGTGAGTAAGTTCAAATAACATCTTGCAATTTTTTGATCATGGATTAGTGCTATGATATTTGCACATAACCATGGATAGATTTTGTTTTAATTTGTTCTCAAATATGTGTAAGCATATGCACTTTAGCATTCCTAACAAACCATTTTATTAATTTTCTATTTTCTTTTCTTTTAGTTGTCCTAGCAGATAACTCCATTGGTAGATGCATTACTTTCGAGAATACATCAGGTGCAGAGAAAGAACAAGCAGTTGCATTAAGAAGTGATGGGGATAAATCAGTATTCTATCATTGTGAATTTCTGGGCTACCAAGATGCCCTCTATGTGAATGGTGGAAGACAGTTCTTCAGAGAGTGCAACATATATGGATCACTTGATTTCATCTTCGGTGATGCACGAATGGTTTTACAAAAATGCAATATTAGATTTCGGAAACCCATGGGAGAAAATGTGATAACAGCTCACAGGAATCATACTTCATTGTTGCAACATATCTGTTGCAAGTGATTTTAAAATGGGAGCAAAGAAAGGATACCTTGGAAGGCCTTGGAAAACATTACTCCAGGACAGTCATCATGAAATCATTTATTGATGATGTGATAGATCCTTCTGGCTGGCTGGACATGAATGGCAACCAAAATACAGCTGAATATAGTGAGTACGACAATACTGGTCCTGGAGCCGCTACAACAAACCGTGTCAAATGGCCTGGATACAAAGTGATCGGCGATATGGAAGAGGCAAAGACATATACAGTTGGAGCGTTCATTGATGGAAATGAATGGCTTCCACTTACTGGTGTTCCTTTCAACCTAGGCCTAGAATGCTGATCTTGATGCTACATCACAAAGCATCTTAGTGATATTGCAGAATTAGTATGCTTTGTATATAAATAATAGAAATATTATTTGATGTAATGCATTTCTTAGCACTTCCTCATACGAAATCCTTGCAATAGCCCTATTGATTGTATACATGCGTGGCCTAGTAATCATGGCACTTTCTTAAATGCACTTAGCCAGCAATACAACTAAGAAATCACTCAGGAGGTTTTAGAAATCAGCTAACGTAATTTTTTTCCTCACAAAATTTGAAGCATCATAATGGTGGTAAACTTTGTAGTTTTACACCTATTTGTGTGGGTTAATTTAGTTTTTCCATTTGAGTGTCATATTAATTTTGGCTATCAATCCCGTATCCCCTCCGGACATAGACAACGGTTCTGCTTATCGATTTAGGAGAAAGGTGCCAAATGTCTGCAATTGAATCCTTCTCGGCGAATAGGTAAATTAATGCACGACAGTGAACAATTGTACAAGATCATAATATGATCCAGTTTTGATGCTTTAATTCCATGGTAAATTAAGGAGACAAAATTTAGGAAAACATCAAGTCTTGCACAAGTAGTGTGATACAACTCCTAAACCACCCAATATTTAAGAACCAATGGCCCTAGTCCTTTGCTCCTATTTTCTTAAATTCTAGCATTATAGAGCCATGCAATATTTGTTAACACATGAAGCGTTGTTAATTGTGCTTTATGAGGCCCAACTTAAAGCCTTTCTTTTCCATCTAAGCTATTCCCATTGCATTTAGAGAACTTGATAGAGTAGTACTCCTCCAGATTGACCTTTGGGAAGAAGAGATTTCTATGTCTCATGGCCACACGTACTTTAACTAAAATATTGGTCCTATGATTTTACCTAGTAACATATATTGGGTATAAGTTAGTGGGATTAATCATCCATGCATTTGCAATCTCTTTCATGAGCCACACTTGAGTTGGTTATGCGGGCATTATTCTCATCTTCAACCATTGCAGTTGAGTGGGTCGATACAGATGGTTATCCCTTACAAACTAAGTACTAAAAACATGCTAGTGATCACTTGCCTTGCTTGTAATTTCCATCAATTCGTTGAAGCTAGTAATCAATTTTAAACTAAGCTATAAACTTCTAACCAATTTTAAGTTTAGAAATCATTTTTTTTTCTTTATGTGTAGTATATTGTGTGTCCTTGACAAATAATATATACCCTTCATACAAGTTTAGAGCTACGTTGTCCATAGTTGATACTAGCACTTTCTCTTTAGCCTCAATTTTGCGATCCATATCCCCTTCTATCAAAGACCAAATATTGAAATCTACACAAAAAATGGTGGACATGGATGGTGTGCCAATAGTCCATCATACAAGTATTGAGAGGCCATATTAAAGGCTAGACTCACCTATTTCAAGTGCAATAAAAATTATGTTATATGCTATGAAATTTAAAAAATGTGATTGAGCAAATTATGAAAAATTTGTTTTGTTTGTATGTATTCTCAGCATAGCTATGCTCTGCCCTGCCAATGAAAATTATTCATTGGCTTTGTTGACTTATAATCTATGAGAAACTAGTTTCGACACCGCACCATCGGTGATTAGAAAAGTGGTATTTGGACACCATTGGCCCTGGTTGTTAATAATAATGGTTTTTGGTACTTTCTCTATTTTTCAAATTTGGATGCATGATCGCATGGGACTGGAAAGTGCATTAGATCTTTAGAAAATACCTTTAGTTGATAGCATTTTAGTCAAGTTAGTTCGAGTATTTAATTTGATTTATGTTAATAGTTAGTATATATTGGCTCATGGCACTTTGAAACTATTGTGAGAACTATTTGATTAAGTTTATTGATTAAATAAATTTTCAAAATTTATTATTGCTTTGATATGATTTGTAGCCTCGCATGCTTGTATAGTCCGTCATACAGGTGTGTGGCATCTATTGTGCTCCATGTTCGGGGCGTAACAGATTTGATCTTAGAACTTCAAATTTTTCACCATAAAAGGATAACTATATATGAACTAACATGTGTTAATTGGGTGTTGTGGGAAAGAATTAAGAAAGAATGCATTCATTAAAGATGTTTTCGGGTCATACCATGAGCATCCACTTGATATTTAGCTCCACATGCTAATTTTTCAAGTGCTCTTTAAGGGCCTTTAGACCATGGTTACCTATAATTTCACTAACAAAAGCCTCTGGATTGAAGGAGACAATTGTTATTCATTAGCTTGCATATAAAATTGCGTACATTTCCATATTCTTCAATGGTGCAGTCGAAATACTTTCCTGATTCTCTATTACAAGGATCATCCATATATGGGGAGAAGCTAATCAGCTAGCCGATTGCCTCTTCAGAAGGGGTGTACATGCTTTCAACACATCCATAAACATCTTTCTTTCCTATTGAATTGCTAAGTTTATATAACGTGAATACTAAGACTTGTATTTTCAAGATATTGATTGCCACTATATACCTAGCCTTGCTAAATATAATTTCAAGAAAAAGGACATTTACATTACAAGGTAAAAGAAAATAGATGATTATTGATTAAATATATCCCCCTTTGCACGTGAACCATAAAATAAATTTGTTTGTGTTTAACTCCCACTGTCATCTTTTTCATGATCCCCACTCGATCCCTATGAGAGAACACTTGTGCCAAGGGAGAGTGCATGATAAATGAGTTGTAAGAATGAGGAGTTATTACAGATTCTTTTTTTTTTTTTTTAGCTAGAAAGTATTTAGATTTTATTCATCCTGAAAGTGCTTTTACGACACTTGGATATCTTAGTGGACGTGCCGGAGTGGTTATCGGGCATGACTAGAAATCATGTGGGCTCTGCCCGCGCAGGTTCGAATCCTGCCGTCCACGTATTTTTATTTTCTATTTCATGAAAGTTTATCATTTTTTTCACTTCCATTTTCCATTAAATGTTCCAGCCTTTTCTTTTATCCATTTTTGTTCCCATTTTTCTCTATTTTCCTAAAAGTGTTTCACAATTTAATTCCTGTTCCTGGATCGTTTTCAATCCTGTCATCATGAATTTTATCCTTTGTAAAAGGATTTTTTCACTTCCATTTTCCTTTACATGTCTCACATTCTAGTCATTCTCTTAAACCTTTTCTTTTTATGTATTTTTTTGTTCAATTTTCCTGTATCCTTTTATTCTATTCTCCTCCTCTAAAGCTATCTTAGGCATCGCTCATTGCATTGCTGAGTTTTGTTTTTAAAAACTTATATGGGTAAGTAAAAGCATTTCACACTTCCTGTTCCCTAATCGTTTTCAGTTTGAACCACTTCATGTTTCCTGAAATTGAGCTTGCGTTCAGAATATTCTGCTCCTAAATATAAATATTATTAAGCCTACTCCACATCTACACAAGTCCTCATTGCCCAAACTTGACTCCAATTTTGACTGGAAGAATCCCAAATTTCTGACTAGATAAATTGATTAAAAAGGAGAATAAAAGCTACACAACATAAAAATTATCATTAGGCTTTCCAAAGATCAAGACAACTACTAGTTTTCTCGTCGTAATCAAAAATTAAGAAAAAGATAAATTAAAATCTCTTATTTATTTGACAATCAAAAAGCAGAGAAAAAGCGAGTAAACTCATCCTAAAATCACTAGTCCTATTATCGTTATCCAACAGTTTATTTGGATATGATGGAGAGGAGGAAAAGAGGGCAGGACAGAATGGATAAAAATGAGACGTTACTCCTCCTGGATACATGGTAGAGAAGAAACCTATTTGCAGCATTTAGTTTTGGGGCAAAAGAGGAATTAAAAAATATTTGAGTATTTTATTTCTCCTCTTCTAATCTCTTCACCTTCAGAGGGATAAGGATTATGTATTAGGCGTAGAGCTAGAAAAGGCTAGACCGGGTGGAGTTTCTAAGCATTCTAGGCTGGAAAATATTTCATGCTTTGAGTTGGCCTGAAGTGAAATTTTTTCCTAAATCCTGGCCTGAGCCCAATCCGGCCCGGTGCAGCATGTGTGATGTCCAAGCCCAACTGGATTCTTGTCAAGACAGGCCCAATGTTGACCGATAACTGGCCCAGCCCCAGCCTATGTCATTCCTTGGTTGGGAAAGTAGTAGGTTTCTCTATGGAAAAAATTATAGACATTATCAGATGTGGAGATATTGGTGAGTTTGCCAATAAGCAAACTACTATTTACGTAGGATTACTTGTTCCATGTTTTTCAGCTGTTTCAACCATTTACAGGCCACTAAACCGTTAATAAAATCAGAAATATCACCTTTTCTCATAAAGCCCTTATAACCAACTAACCTGTATCAGCCTACAATAGCATCATATGGATGTCTCAGAACTTGGCCTCGGATGCATGCTAAATCACAAAACGTGAAACAATAGAATTTAGTAGGCATTTGCAATTAAGTTTAAAATATTCTGAATATTGCAAACTTACATAAAAACAGACTATGGAAGCTTCTACATGTAATTTACTTTCAAATGACTCAAAAATCTATCCATCTGAGACAATACAAAACATTCTATAGCTTGACAATCAATAATTTGAAGCCAAAAATTGAACTACAGAATAGGTTATGGATCACAGAGGTGCACCTCTTGCCTCTAGTTCAATTCATTCACTTTCCATGTTGAATTATAGAATGAACCTAATGAATGTATGGTGTATGATTCTGACAATATATGTTTATTAATCCAAAGAAGGACCCCATGTATAACTTCTGCTTCACGATGTGATGTAACCTTGGCAAAGAATTCATGCACATTACCATTTATTTCTATGAAGGAGCATCCAGGTTGCTTCTGTATGTTTTGGACATACATAACTCTCCTCACCCTGTTCACATCACTCCACCTTGATGCCACAGCATATACATTAGAAAGTAAGACATGCCCACCACATTTCTTTGGCTCTAACTCCATAATTCTTTCAGCTGCATATTCTGCCAATTTGACATCCCCATTAATCCTACACGCAAAAAGCATTGACCGCCAAATAACCGCATCAGGTTCGATAGGCATCTCTTTAATAATTTTCTCTGCCTCTACCACAAGCTTTGCCCGCCCCAAAAGATCCACCATACACCCATAGTGCTCTATTTTAGGTGTGAGCTTATAGGCTCTAGTCATGTGTTCAAAGTAGCGGAATCCTTTTTCAACCAAGCCTCCATGACTACAAGCAGATAAAACACCCAGAAAAGTTACTTCATTTGGCATTACTTCATTCATTACCTCCATTTGTGAGAACAAATCCAATGCCTCATAAGAGTATCCATTCATAGCCAGCCCAGATATCATCACTGTCCATGAGAAGACATCCCGCCTGGCCAATCCCCAGAATATCTGAAGAGCATTCTTGATGTCCCCACACTTTGAGTACATATCAATCAAAGCATTCTTCACTGAAATATCATTTCCTATGCCATTAACATCACAATACACATGAATATACCTCCCTTGATCCAATGCACCCAATTGTGCGCATGAAGAAACAACAGATGCAACCGTGGCATCATCAGCTCTCACTCCAGCAATCTGCATTTCCCTAAAGAGCTCTATTGCTTCTCTAAATCGACCTGATCGAGCATACCCGGAAATCATCGAAGTCCAGCAGACTACATTCCTATCAGGCATTCCGTCAAACAGTTTTCGAGCATCCTCAACAAACGCACATTTCGCATACATGGTAACCAAAGAAGAGCCCAGATAGAAATCCATACCAAAACCATTCACTACGACCAATGCGTGAATCCTCCTACCGAGATCGACTGCACCAATTCTCCCACAAGCAATCAGCGAGCTCACCGCAGTGATCCTATCCATCCTAACAGATTTCTCCACCATTCTACCAAACACCCCTAGAGCTTCTTCGCACAAATTGCTCTGCAGATAACCCGATATCATGCTGTTCCAAGAAACCACATCAAGGACGGAAGCAGGGGCCGAATCAAGAACCTTTCTTGCGGTGCCCACGGAGCCACAGGCGGAGTACATATGGATAAGAGAGTTCTGCACAAAGGTATCGGATTCAAACCCGAGCTTCAGGCTCAAGGAATGGATCTCTTCCCCGCTTCTGGGGAGGGAGAGGCGGGCGATGGCTTTGAGGGCGGAGGTGAAGGTGTAGTTGTCAGGGACGAATCCTTCTCTACGAATGAGGTCGAAGAGAGAGATGGAGAGGTCGGGGGATGGACCGAGAGAGAGGGAATGGAGGAGGGAATTCCAGATGTAAAGATGGGACCTTTGGAGGAGGCCGGAGATGACAGCGTGAGAGAGGAACTGGTTGAGGTGGTCTGGGGACGAGATGGAGCGGAAGAGGAGAAGCCATTTGGAGTTAGAGTTGGGGGTCGAGGCGGTGGAGTTCGATCGGAGGAAGACGGCTTGGGGTTTGGGGAGACACAGGCGCATCAATGAAATGGGTAATGGAAGAACAAGGAAGCAGCGAGAGCGGGTAAATAATGCGTCGGATAAAAAGATTTTTTTTATTATTTTAAATTTCCATTCCTGTCCCTCTTTTTAATTTTATAAAAAAATAGGGGAACTAATCAGCGGTCCAGTGTTGGACTGGAGTATAAGGATGACCGGTCTTTTAACTCCCGGTCCTGAGAGATTTTGGATTTCTGTATGGTGACGAAACTACCCTTTATTCATCCCTTGGGCTTTCCAGCTTCCTTGCTCTTCTTCCACTCGGGCAAGTCCTCTTCCGCTTTTTCTCATTGTATTCTTCCTCTAAACCCAGGAAAAAACCCTTCTTCGACTTCCTCTTCCTCTCAACCGAGTATTTTTCTTCTCGCCTTCGGAAAGAACCCCTTCTTCTTCTTCCTCTCGAACGAGTCCTGTTCGTGTCGACGGAGTCCTCTTCCAGTCGACGAAGTCCTCTTCCTGTCGACCGAGTCCGCCCCGATAAGCATATCGAATTGCAGGTAAGGTTCTGCTCGCCCAATGCTACTGGATACCATAATGCTTGCTATAATCGAAGCTAAACCCTAATCTCTATTGCTTCCCGTATTTTTGTTCCGAAGAAATTTTTGTTTTCGGTTTTGAATGTTATGGAATGAAATATTGATTTCGCCCAGGGAAAATTTGTTCTTACTTTTTGAGAACCATAATGCTGGCTATAGTCAAAGCTAAACCGTAATCTCTCTTGCTTCCCATATTTTTTGTTCCGAATAATTTTTTGATTTCAGTTTTGAATGCTATGGAATTGATTATTGATTTCGCCCAGGGAAGATTATTGGTAGGTGATATATTGGTATAGTTTCCTGCGAATACATCATATAAGGTTGCTGTTTTCTTTAATTTTACCCTGCAGTGATTCTTAATTTGATGTTTATTAATTGTCTCACAATGCATTGTTGAAAGATTTGTTTTATGGATAACGTGTTTCATTAATATTTTTTATGCAGATATTTGATATGGCTCCAATTCAGGGTAGAGGCAAAGCATGTTCTGTTGGCCCAAATAATATGGTTAATGGAAGGTTTTACTTCAGCCACTATGTCCAATTTATTGCCACCCTTGTGCAATCTATGTCTCGGGAGCAGAATGATAGGGTGACCGCAACTCCTTTTGGACATATACTAAGTTTGCCATATATCAAGCAGAGTAGGCCTGTCCTAGACACTTTGCTCTCTTTTTGGGATGATGTCGATGAAGGTTTTTGGTTTGGTAGAGTTTTAGTGCCTTTTTTAGGGAGTGAGTTTGCACTCATCCTTGGTTTGAGTGCCACGGGCGATGAGGTAGAATTGTATAGGGAGGAGAGGGTTACTTCTGACCTTATCACCCATTTTTTTGATGGTGGCCACAAAAAGGTCAGTAGGGATACAATAGAAAATAGATTACAATTACTAGTTGGAAAGAGAGGACGACAAGATGTAGAGGATTTTACCAAATTATGAGTTTTATACCTCTTTGTGACTATTCTGTTTCCAACTGTACACTACAATGTTCCTAAGGCATTATGTTCATATATTGATGATTTAAGCCGGTTAGGTTCATATAGTTGGGGTCCTGCCGTTTTTGCTTTTGTTCAGCAGCAGATACCTAGTATATCCAAGAGTGTGAGGAGAAGGAACATCAGCGGGAATGGATCTGGTGGATATATGGATGAATGCACGGTGGCATGATACAGATTTTACTGAGGTAAGCAAAGTTTGATGAATTATTAACTATGTCGTCTTGGGGATCATGGTTGTTGTTATGAATTAAATACAACTCATTATTAGGTGAGTGAAGAGCATACTACAGTTGAAGCTAAGGACAAAGGT